>VDFB02259279.1:0-86653 GCA_007258455.2 Sequoia sempervirens
CATGCCTCCTTTTGTGACTGAGTAAATAATGACCACCGATTGCTCACTCTGATTGGTTAATTGATTCATCTATTTGCTAACTAACCCATCTATTCTTCAATCCCACTAACCTCTCCATCTATTTCCTCAATTCCACTGAATACTCAACTTGATTTCATCAATCACACCAATTATGCAATCTAAATCCACTGATTCTTCCCATCTAATTCCTCTCAACGATTTTGAACCGTTGATTCGGATATTCTACTGCGAAACATGGTCATTCATTTCAAAACAAGAAATCTATAAAATAACCTTCAACCTTCTCAAAAATCATCTAGAATTTACATAGCGAAGCACTGCACAATTATCTCTCGAGCACGTTACAATTTATCATCACAATTCTATTTCAAACATCACACACATTGAAGCTTTTGCAACGCATAAAGAAGGTTTTGTATTGATTACAACAATCTAACATTCAACATCAAATGCAAATACACTTCGACACGAGATGGGTAACAATATAGTTCATTGATTTCATTGTTTGTTATATTGTTCATTTCGTGAGTAATGTGTATGGAATCTTAATCTTTGTTTGAATTATACTTTTGCTTCATTCATTTATCTTGATTTCCATATGCTTCTTATTTCCCCCTTACGACACATCTAAGCTCTAGTGTTGTGCCCTACTTAACCAATATTGTCAAATAACTATGCATACCTTCCAACTATGTATGGCAACTCTAATTAGTTAAGCAAATTTGGGACATAGTGAATCGAAAAGTGCATGCAGAGACTACTACACTCACTTTGGCCAAAGTATTTGAACTAAGTTCAACCGCTATTTATGAGTGGATTCATTTGTTCACCCACCTCTACTCGACTTGGAGAACCATATCCGACCTAGGGTTGACTCAAACTTGTTGTTCGACCAAAGATTAATCATAATGAAAGCTTTTACTTTACACACATTGACTCCCTAAATAAAACTCAACCGAGTTGAATACTTGTTACTAGCTTCGAATTCCCGAGTTACACTACATAACTACCTGGATCTTGGTAGTTACCACAAGTTCGAAGCTCACCAAACTCATGAGAGTAGCTACTCTCAAAATTAGACCTTAGGTAAACTTGACAACAAAAGACGATAATTTGACCTATCTAGTCATACAATAATATATAGACATCATATACAAATACCCCATTTGGGTGTTTTCCATTAATGAACATGACTCATTTTTAGGTTTTAGCCTTTCAAGACAAATGGTGAGGATTTGCTTTTTCAGATATTCCATTTTAAATGACAGTCTTTCAATAAGAAGTCGGTGAAAGAATACAAAGAATAACTACATATTACAGTGGGTAGGCATCTTTATTCAAGAACTAGCATTTAACCGTGCTTTAAACTTTTCTATCAATTCTTTGGTTCTCAGCCATATAAGCTTTGGTTCAATAACCACCAAGAAAATGAGGTTTGACTTTTGTTCAACAAAGTTTCCTTAAAATGACTTAATTTACAAATTATTTGCATTTCACCAGAAAGCTTACTAATGAAAAGAAGTGAAACAACTTTCATTCAAAATAGAGAAAGACTCTCATAGTTTAAAAGGTAGATTTCGACCTTTTACACAACCACTTAATGCAAATGAAAGAGTACAATAATAATATTTCTATTACTATTTTAAGAAGATTAACAACTTCTAATGAGCCCTCATGATTTCTATTTGTGCTAAAAGATAAAAAGAATAAAAAGACAATGCTTACATGTTCAAATGGGTGTGACTAGTCTGATCAAGCTTCCACATAGCCCCAAGCTCATAGCTCAAAAGAGAACTACTTGACTTCATAACTCAACCTTACTCTGTTGCTCAAAACTACTTTCTAAGAGAATGAGAATGGACAAAACACTTTACAAAATCTTGTTGTTCCAGTTTGCAACTTCTAGCAATATTGAGGATAAAAACTCCTCTTGTGTACCTTTGTTGGATCCAACAAAAACTCTTTCCCCTTTGCAATGAATAAGATTGAGAATGCCAATGCTCTCCAAGATCTTTCCTCTCAGCATTAACTATGGTGGGTAGAATACAACAGTTCACTTTTCCTATTTCCTACTAAGAAATGTAAAACTATTTTCCATAATAATGCTCTTCCTTCGAAGTTGACAATATTTTATACCACCCACCCATTATCTCTTATCCTAACTTGGTGAAAAAAGGCACGCCAAACTAGAGTTTATAGATAACACTTGTAACTAAATTTGATTTTAGTTATAGCACAAAGTAAATCAAGAATAGTTTCCCCCTGATTCTCTTATCCCACACAACCATTTTATGGGAAGAATCGGTTAGAGAATTGGTTTGCAAAAATAGTTACCAAGAACATAGAATCATGCATTTACAACCATGATGCAATAAAAATATTTTGAACAGATTAAATTTGGTTTCCATGTCCAAGCCAAGCACATCCCATGCCACGTTGATTGGTGATTTACAACTTCTTTGAATTCGTTTAAAAGCTTTTTCCAGCTCGTGGCTTATTGTGCAACCATATGCTTATTGTTGCCGTGGACAATGGTAAGGCTTTGCATGAAATTCTCCCCATTCTTTGGGTTGAGGTTTCCAGTCGCCAAGATCATTTAAATGCAGCTTAAATACTTGCAAAGTATTAGCATATATACGCCACTAATCGATGGAAATATCATAAAGGTAGTGATTATTATGTCGTGTCGAGATATATATTGGTGTTATTTTCAAAATACAATGAACTCTTAAATAACCAATGTCGATTAACATCTACCATGCTTCTATTAGCATGCATATTAATATCAATAACATAAAATAACAACATATAGTATATAATGCATATATATGTATATATACGTGTTATTTTCTATTAACACACACACACACACACACACACATATATATATATAAAGCAAGAAAAGGTTATCAAATACTCCAATTTACTTACAACCCAAGTAAAACAAGAAGAACACGACTAAGCGACCTCGAGGTTTTACTTACCTTCAAGATGCTATTGACAACCCTAGACACACATTGGTTAAACAAAGTCAAACACTTGACCTACGTAAACTTAGATGACATTTCTAGTAAACTCTTAACTTTACCCTTCTCCTGGGTGATACTCTCCCTCTCCCTCTCCCTCGGGAGGCATGAGAAAACAATCATGTAATTCCACTCAAGAAACAACCAACTAGTTAGTCATAAACAATTGCATCATAATCATATCGTTACATATTCATTAGTAATTTATTTAAATGTAGAAACATCACATCACATTACATCATAGTCATATTGTTACATATTCATCAGTAATTCATTTAAATGCAGAAACATTGCATTGCATAAATTCATCATAGAATTTAACTTTCTAGAATTCATAGTCTCATATTTCATCATTGCATTTACCATAAAGTAAAAAGTAGCTTTGGAAATCAAAGGTGATGTGTAGCATGCTAGATATGTAAATAAAAGTATTATCAAACCTATTGATAATAAGCAAAATTGAAGTAGGAATATGGTGTGAGAAAGATCTTTCAGAATTTATTCAAAAGCATTTTTTGATTTACAATTTCATCTCGAATCATGTGCCAAACTTAAGCATCTACAAGACACTCTTGACAAATCATATGATAAAACTGACAAGATCAAGGAATGTCATATTGACAATGATTAGATCATACAAATCCTAAAATCTTTGACCACATTCATAACTATGTCTCCAAGGTTAATCAACTAGGAATGTGGCTAAAGAATTATAATATTGATAAGGACTATTTATAATTAATTTTAAATGTGGTATCCATGCTTGGTCTTGAATATTCAATATTTGTTTCTAGATTTAACACTCATTGAATTTTTATGTGAGCTACATATGTTATACCTAATTTTGATGCATTTTAAAATGATTTAGTTTAAGAAAAAGTAAAGTCAATTCAAATAAACGTCATAAAGTCTTCTAAACCACAAGTATTAAGGACTAGTGAGCTTGAGTTACTATTGTCAATTAGATTTGCACCTTGCTGAATGCAAGATTCAACAACCTACTAAAACATGGAAACCTTCTTCAGATGTGGGTGATCTGTACGAAGAAGGAATCTCCAGAGTGAGTTGGTTCTCCGAATGATAAATCTTATTCTAAATAACTTATGGGAAAAGGGATAGAAGGATGACTAATTAAAACTTAAATCTAACTGGTATTTCACTTAAAGTTATGAAATTCAAACTTTTACACTCACAACAACTTTCCTATCACAATGAATCTCACAATCCCACTGGCACATACTTCCATCAGTATTTTGCATGAAGATTCCTAAATGAAATACAACAGGCAACCTGAAACTATGCAATTCTGAAACATAACTTACAACAGCAAGACATAAAAGGATTCTGATTTGAACCACAAAGACATCAAATTGCTATTATAAAACCGAGACAGAAATGAGAAGGAGAATTCAGTTGCTTTATTAAAACTGAAAGAGTGAATAAGTCTGAACTGAGTACAAAAGGGTTCACAAGCTCAAAAACGTGTATGAGCCAGGAACTGAAATCTAAACTGAGAAGGAGAGCAAAAGACCAAGTCTTTTTAGAATACCTCTCTCCAAAAACCCTAATCCGAGCTCACAAAGAAGCTCAAGGAAAAAAGCTTCAAACTATCTCAAAAACTGCATAAAAGCAGAAAAAAGCATATTGCTTTTATGATCAAACTGTCAAGCCTCTAAAAATAGGTTGAATCTGCTTTAAAAGCCATAAAAACATCTTATCTCTCTGAGATAAGACTCAAATCCGACCAAGAGGAAAAGTCAACAATAATCTGCTAAAAATGGTAAGAAATCATAAAACAATTTATAAGAGATTGCTTTACGATTCTGCTCTACAGGATTGCAAATTTTATAATTTATCTATTTTTGCAATTAAATATTATAAAATCTTTTGCAAAAAGAATTACATGCTTAATCTCTCCATTACAATGTTTGATTTTTTCCTTAAAAAATCATAAAAATATCAATGTATAATCATTCTCTCATCAATATCTCCAATTGATTTCTCTAAAATCAATTAAAACAAAACCCTAAATAGATAATGATAAAAAAACCCCCTAGGTCATAACATATTTCAACACTCATACCCTCATTTTTCTCTCAAAACAATAACATTAAGGATATCTAAGTTTCCAAATTTTCACTAAGGCATAAAGGTGAGTGCTAGCTCAAGCCCTAAAGACTTTAAACACATCTCTAAGCACATGAATTTTCGGCCACCAACATTAGCTTCAGATTTTAATAAATCATAATGCAAAATAACCTAATTCGTATTAACCCTCATGCTCATTGACAAATGCGAATATTCTGGACAATTATAGTGTTGGGTCGAATTAGGGCATGAACAAAAGAAGTCAAACCCTAAAATCATTTCATTTTGCACTCATTACTTTGGAAAAATTGAGCTCTGCCTGAGAGAGCACACCGCCATGATTGACCTCGATCTAAAGCTCATGTGCTCGATAATCTTCATCTTTCACCTTTTGACAGTCGAATTTCGACTGGGTAAGTTTGATTTATTTGTCTTTATAGCTCTGTACTTCTTTGAAAAAACAAAAAAAAAGAAACATTAAGGCCGCGACCTACTCGCTTTACTTCTTATTTCTCTTTATCCTTCTTGTGACTATGTTCTTCTTGGCCGACCTGTATGAGCTTGGGTTTTTGACTG
The DNA here is from genome assembly GCA_007258455.2 of Sequoia sempervirens. Taxonomy (NCBI): domain Eukaryota; kingdom Viridiplantae; phylum Streptophyta; class Pinopsida; order Cupressales; family Cupressaceae; genus Sequoia; species Sequoia sempervirens. The sequence continues at coordinate 5,712 of VDFB02259279.1, forward strand.
GACTCCTTCATGAAAGAGCTTGCTCGAGGGTTTTGTTCTTTATTACACACAATGGTGAGCTTCTTGGTCTGTCGCTTTCGTGACTTTTCCTCTTGAGCTTCATGGCCTGTAGCCGCGGCTAAAATAGCCTCTAATGCCTTTGTTTCTATTTCCTGTGCTCACTTAAAAGAGCTCAATCTTTTAGCTTGGATTCGTGATGTCTTCCTCCAGCCGTCATGATGAAAATCTTCAAGTTTGGAGCCAGTGGCAAATGTTCTGGCCGCGGCCAGTGTGTTCTTCAACGAGTATGAAATGGTGAGTTACGTTTAAAGCATATACCCTCTTCTTCAAAAGCTCGAAACCTTCACTTAAGATTCTATGGCCATGTACAGGCCGCGACCTATGTATCAAGAAAGCATTCTTTAGAGGTTTTGGGCTTGACCCAAAACATGAAACTCACCTTCTTGTGTATTTGAGGACAAACCCGTATATGGGTATCATGAGAATTGAATAAAAACTGCATTTTCTCCATTTCTGAAGCTCGACCCACCAAAGGAAATTCACATTTTGTATATTTGTTGTTTCGTGTAAAATTCGCATATGGGTTAACACTGCAATTTGTAATTTTTGTATTTAAGACAAAACCTCAAATGTGGGTACTTTGTATATTCATTTTTTATTCAAGTTATGAGCTTGACCTGACTCGCTCATGGCATCTCCTTGGCATTCTGCATTCTTAAAATTTCATCATAAGGGTATTGTCATTTATGAAGAGAATGCATCTCTGTTGCATCACTGCTGAAAACCATCACATGGCTATGACTGTATAGAACCCCTATTTTGTTGTTCTGATAAAATACCCATATGGGTAAGCTGGAAACAATGAAAAACTGATCATTCACTTGAAATCCCAACGTGGGTACTTGCCCTCTGTTGTGTTAAGAAAATAAGACTGTATGTTGTTTTGTATTCCTTTTAAGGGCTCGACCCATGATGGCTGGTGATATTATTTGATATTCTATTGGAAAACCCTTGCATGGGTAGGCTGGAAACTACACTAAATCTGTTTGCTTTGATGTTCATGTGAAAACTAGTTCGACCCATGAAGATTTACTTATTTGTATTTTTGTATCTGTCTTTCTTTGCACACAAAATTTTGGATTGAATCTGTAAACTAGTCGGCATCTCAACTTTGTTTTGACTTTATGCAAAGATTTAAATTAAAGTATTGTAGTTCTAAAAATTGTATTTCCTCCTTCAGCTAAATTGGGACTTTTCATAAACACCTTTGTTATGCTTAACATTTCCTTGTCATTCTGGAAAGATCATTTCTCACCTTGCAACTCTTAATGTTGCATTTGTATTATCAGTCAAACTGAAATTGACTGTTCATTTATTAATGCATTGTCTGTTTCTTCATTACTTTTGGGCTTCAACCTGGCACTCTTCATGCATTTTTATGCTCCATTTAACAAACTATTTTGTAAATTTGTTCTCTTTTGTGATGAAAATTGAAACAAAACTCTTCGTTAAGGTATAATGCATGCCTGTTCACTATCCTTGGCTATGAAAAAGAACACTGATGAACTGAACCTTGCATGACATATATGATCATGATGAACAAATAACACAGAACGTGAACCATACAACAATGTTTGATAAAAATGTACTCAGTTGAATTAATTGAGCAAGTTAAACTCACTGTTCACCTGTAGCTTTTAGAAAGTATCCACCTAATTGTTATGAATGAACAGTTGGTTTAATAGCTCGATAGATAACTATGCTTAACTCTTTCAGTTGTATATCACTTCTTTTGATGAATATGATGATGTAATCTTTAAATCGTCCCATTTATAACGAATAAGGGCAGCATGTCGAGCTCTACCCTTGTGGGAGCCCATTTTTCTCCACATGCTTGGTCTTCAAACAGTAATCAACATCGTGATTTTACCTATGCCTACACAAGGAAACAAACAATGTTAGCATAGAAACAAGATATGATGATCATGATGTTTCTCCTTCAGTTCATTTCTTCTGTACTTTTCTTGATTGTTTCAATGTATGATTGATAGTAGGCTACACTATTGTTGGTGCTTCATATAGGTGTCTTCATAATTGGAGCCTCTGACATCCCCCTCTTTCCTCTTGCAGGTCAATCAGAGCTCGAGCAGACAAAGGTGCACCATTCAGCGTTGACCATTGATAATCAGGCAATGATGATTATGTTGTTACTTATGTGATTTCTTCATTTGCATCTTCCATAGTGTAGTGTGCTATTAATGGTGCATTGTGACAATCACATCCACGGCTTGTGTGGATATTTGATTTCATTTTATGCTTTTCATTTGAAAAGAAAATGCATTTCAATGCAACGTTGTAATATCGTTTGGATTCTTGCAATCGAATGAAGCTATGTAAATATGAATTATTCCGTGAAATAAAGAAAGTATTTGAAAAGCTCTGTTGCTTAAATGCTCAATTCTATACTTCATTTAATTCTTGGAACATTGAATAGCACTCTGAAATTCTGATTCTTCCTTTAAATGCACAACTATCACTTGATGAATAGCGATAAAAAATGCAAACAACACTTAAACACAATCTGTAATTTCACCTTAAGATAAAACAATGTTTTGCCAACTGCACCAATCGAGCTGTGGCGAAAAATTGGTAACAGTTACAAAAAGAATCAAAGAATCTTAAGAAGAAACAAAAGAAGAATAAAGTCGATAGAGATGAAGCATAATAAGATTCTCAAACCTCTCCATCAAAAGGGGGGATCATCTAAAAAGGAGAATGAAATATGTGCATGTTGCAAGTAACAATAGGATTTAATTAAAATCTAAACACAAGTCTACATCTAGATGACTATAAAAGATTACAAAAAATACTTATAAAATACAAATTGGACAAAATGTAAATATCAACTAAAATCCAATATCGATTATATGGAGAAATTCATATAAAATTTATCCATTCAAAAAAGGAAATAGCTAAAATATATAGCCTCAAGATTCTAAATGCAATGAGAATGAGAAGAGACATAAAATAAAAAAATAAGAGATTGCTTTAACTATGTTTCCAAATTTGAGAGGATATAGAAAAAAGTAGAACCCATGAAAGAAGGAAGAGACATGTACTCATTTATACTATCTTAAGTAAGAAAATAAATTACCTAAATAAATTTAAATAAAAAGATGAAATTAAATAATTACACCAACACCCCATAAATGCAACAAGGAGAAATATGAAATGAGTCCTAGCAACTAGACTTAATCAATTATCCATGTATAATGATAATGACCCTCAAAAGATGAGAAAGAGAAAATGTGAAGGATAAAACTCCTTCAAGAGAGGATGATAAATAAATTTGAAATTTGATTGTGTACCTAGATGCCAATATTAAACTATGACTAAAATTAATCCATAGGAGAAATTACCTTGATGATTTGAGATCATTAATCATAATGAATGAATCTTAATTTAACATGTGGCCTTATGCGAATCAGATGGAAGATTCAACATCATTTACCATAGGCTCTCAATCTTAGATGTGAACCAAGGTGAATCAAGATATATTTATTCACAAGCAAGATGTGGTGAAGAGATAACTAGAGGATTTAGATGCAACTCACGTGAGCTTTTATTGAAATAAAGGTAGGATCATAATGCATGTCATTCAACTACACTCACATTCCTTATTATGTCATCTTGTATAGAAACGCTAAAATCCTATACATGAATCCCCCAAGATGGGACATTATTATAGTTCAACTACACTCATAATGCATGTCATTCAACTACACTCGCATTCCTTATTATGTCATCTTGTATAGAAACACTAAAATCCTATACACGAAGCCCCCAAGATGGGACCTTATTATAGTTCATGATTACAAAATGCTCAGTTATAAGGTCCCCAAAACAAGTACATGATATGATGATAATTTATGATTGGGTGTATTTTTATAAATACCCCAAACCCACACAATCACGAGGCCCCATAATAAATTATGATGATGACACTTTATACTCAATGTAATTACATTTTCCATAAAATAATGAGGTAGCTTTGATCTCAGTGTATTACAAATATAAAAAATAGGCCATAGAGATTAATTATATTTTTTTATAAATAATGGGATAAATTAAAATCCGACATTAATAAGTACAAAGAAAATTATGCACTTTCAAAAAATTGTGTCTAAAATGATATTTTATGAACTTGAGTAGAGCCTCAAATGTTCCCAAAACGAAAATTACTTAACATCATCTGTGAGAATCTATAATTTTTAGAAAAACTAGAAACCAAAATTATGACCCATCTACACTACTTTGAAGTTCATAAAAAATAACCTATTTAAAAGAAAATTACTTGGGAAAAGGAGCAAGAATGGAGCCTCTAAATTTTAGTACCAAAAATCAAATTATCAATGGAGAGGGGTCAAGTCAAGAGGGAAGAGGATGATGACATCATAGTGATCTCAGTAAAAAAATATTTCAAGATGCCTCAAAATATTCCTACACACCAAAATATTACTCAAATTATATTTTATTTTTAAAAAAACCACCTTATTCACTATAAACTACCCATGCATATGTCTTAAAATACCAATGTTGGGTAGGAAACCATTATTTGTATATAAACTTTTTTTGTCAATCAAGTGATAGAGAAAGGGTGGGTTTTGTTAGTATGGTTTTACAAGCAGATGGTGTGGCTTAGGTGTTGTAGTGGCATCATTGGTTGCTAGCCATTAGTGGCTTAGCCTAGCAAGTTATGTAGGTCACTAACAACTTGCATAATGACCACTAATGCAAATTATTTTTTTTTCCTCAAATTTGTAAATCTATATGGTATAACTTATCATATGATACAAAAAAAATGTTCCATATTCTCCCAACACTAAATTGAGGCAGATTTTAAATGAAAATGGAAGTTTTCAATCCTTCTAGAGACACTAACAAAGTTTTTTAGTTTGAAAATGCCCCAAAAATAATTAGCATGCTAGATTCAATGATCAAACCCTTTAAGAAATCAAGCTTCCTAATATTTGATCTAGGTGAAAATATTATTTTTCTAAATCCTTTTAAATGCTATGGTGAGCTCAAATTTGATCCATCGAGCTTCAAAATTCACTTGCAATAAAATTAGAAAGAGAAACCCCTCACGATTTGATATAATTAATCACCTCTAAAGCTTTAATTAAAACCTTTATTTCTCAAAGGACACATGAATCAACTAAAAAATCCAACATAAATTTGATACCATGTAGAGTTTAATGACAATACGAACATAAACCTACATCTAGGTGACTACAAAAGTTTACAAAAGCTTAATGCAAACATATAGATAGTGCAAAATGTATATATCAACTAAATTCTATTTTCAATAATATAAATAAATTAATATGAAATTATTTCATTTAATGGAAGGAAGATCTATTATATATAGCCTCAAATTATTAAATCTAATGAAGATGATGAAAATACATAAAACCAAAAAACAATGGATTATGTTAACTAAATTTTTAAATTTGAGAGGATGATAAAAAAGTACAGAATCCCATGAAAGAATTAAAAGACATTTATTCATTTATCCTATTCTACCCAAATAATAAAATAAAATACCTAATTAAATAAATAATAAGGTGCAATTATTTAATTGCACCAACAAAAACTAAGCCACGATGAACAACTATGTTATACAAAATAAATTGATGTGTTAAAGCATCTTTTCCAAAAGAGCAATATCAATTTGCCTTCAACTATGTCAAGGGGTTCATCTTCATCTTCTTTGAAGATATAGCAAATGTGAGCACTTTTTGTAGTGATAGATTATGAGTCAAGAGATTCCTCCTTAATTTTAGAGCTTTACATCATATGACTTTTATCACATAGTGTGTTTTCTACATTTTGTACATGCTCTACAACACATATATGTGTGTTTTTTAGAGAGTTTATTGACACAGGTGAGTATTGTACCATGTTGTTGGTTAAGACGATCTAAAATACTCTCCTATCTTATTACCTTTTATCAATGTACACCTCACCATCATACATAAATGATGGGATAATTTATAGGCATAAATTACTTGACCTCGACATCCCATATATATGATAGGGATTTCATCTACACTCCTTTAATTTTGTTAGTATAAATGCTTGTTCCTTTTGTTGGCCATATGAACTAAAATTCTAGGGATAGTAAGGTATGAACCAAACCAATAGGGAAAGGAGGGATCCTTTAATGATTCCCTTTGTATACCTTTGTTATCAATTAATCTCCTTTCTATCTGTCAAATCACAAATAGTGGGACAAGGAAGAGTATTGAGTTCACAGGTCCAAATTTTGTCTTCATTCAAGATTTGCATAGTAGAGACATTATTACAATTTGGGGCAGTAGATGATGAATCTAGATTTTACACCTTCTCATATTTTTATCTTGATATTCCTTCAGCTGATATTCACACTCATATATTTAGTGTGGACATTTTTTAAAAGATACAATATAGTAATTTAAGCTTTCAAGTCCTTTCATCAATTGAGTTTCTAAAACATGTTAATATTCCATATCATGTTACTTCTTTGAATATAGTGTTTCTACATCCATGGCTTCCAATTATATTTTACAACAAAACCATGCACATCATCTTCCAAAGGCAACTCCCTAGGATGAGTACTTGATAGATATTATAGGTTTATTTTATGTGTCCCTTATAAATTTGGAGGGTATTATTGAGGAAATTCATATCCTCTTTGATGATTGTTTCATCACTATTATTGTCTCGTCTTCGTCTTTGGATCTTGTTATACATTTGTTTCCACAAGAGTCTAAATTTTCATTTGATTTAGTTAGGATTGTGACTCCTAATTTGATTGCCACCTCTTAGCATTAACATCGTGATATTTGAGCAATTTCAAAAACATCATACAATTTAATTTTTCTTCCCTCATATTTAATTCAATAATTGCAAGCGTTTCAACATGCACCATTGAGTTTAATTCTCATAAAGGGAAAGAATATAGTTAAACATGCATGCATTTTCATTTTCTTGTCATATCATCCTTCCATATTTGGTGCAAAATGAAACATATTTGGTGGCTACATCCTCTCTCTCTTCGTTGTCTCTCTTGGGAGCGTTCTTCACTCTCTTCTTCTAGTGGGAGCTTATTGTACATGGTCTTCTTGCTGAGACCCATTTTTTATTTTTTATTTCTCCCAAGTTGTGCTTATGAGGGCTTGGCGTAATATTTTCTTCACCTTAGATATGTTTTATCCTAAGTGTAATATTACACCCATTTAATAAAATTACTCATGTTATTAATAATATTTAATTATTCTCACCTAGATGGTTGATAATGGCATGTGTACACATTATGTTGAGATGCACAAGTGTCATTGCTACCTTAATAATTATTGGTTAACAGTTGTTAGGTGTCGCCTATATCTTAGATTGAGTTAACTCACCTCTTGGTTGGGAGTTAAAACCAAACCTATTGGACATGTCATCTCCTTGATTCACATGTTCAAGAGGGCTATTTATAGTTGTAAGTTTTGATTATATGGGAAAAATAGGTTTTGAAGGGACCTGAAACCCTTTACATCACATTACAACAAAATATTACTAAAAGAGACAAACAAATTATAGCACGAGCAATAGCCAAAAGTCAACCAACAGCCAAAAAGCAACAACCCAACAACAGGAAAGCAAAAACATAAAAAATAACACAAAGACATAGAAATCACTTCATATTCTTCAAGGTGTTGGCCACCTCAATCTCCTGATTGCAATGCAGGTTAACCATGTCCATTAACTCTTGTTTTTCTTCTTCAAACATCTTCCTAAGGCTCCTCCTTGTTCTAGTGCTTGGGCCTTTAGCTTCATCTTTGACAATATTCTTCTCCTTTCCTTTGGAGATTTGATCCTTCTCAAGCATGTCCTTGAAGTACAAATGATCCTCCTGGAGCCAACTGATCTTACCAAATAGAACCTTAAGAGACTTTGCACTGTTCTTAATGGAACTATGACTAACCTGCAGTAATTTCTTGATATCCTCATTTGTTTCCTTAATCTTTTCCTCCATTTCACCAAGGCGATTTTCACACTAGGCTTTGAAATTAGAAAATGAGCATTCCAAATCCACCAACCTCTCAATAAGCAGGTCTGATGAAGACCCCTTCAACTAGTTCAACATGTCCTCCTTCAAGCCCCTAATTTTAATGTTGACCTTGTCAAATTCCTGCAACACCCATTTAGCAAGTTTAAAGGTGCATGTGGCACACGATCGAGCCATATCCAACAACTCATACATTGTAGTATTATCATCATTAAGATAAGAAAAATCCTTAGAAAGAGGATTAACATTTAAAGGATTCGGCTTTGTAAGGTCTAGATTCACACCATCATCCTTCCGCATAGTCCTCTCACCTGAGGCCTCCTCATTGCCCAATTCCCCAACACCCTCCACAAGAGGAGAAGTCTTCCAAGTAGTGGAATCATCAATATCAACTGTATTATCTGCCACAACCTTTACCTAATCTGGAGTAACATTCTTACCCTTCACACCACCTTTAGACCCCAGTTTTTACAATTTAGCAATCCTTTTGGAATCCCTCCGCGAAGTCCCCTCATCCACATTGTCCCTAACCTCAATTGATTAGTCCTCCACATCTCTTCTAGATGCAACATAACCCTAGCCATGAAGCCCAACATTCTCCTTGGAAGGAAGGCGATGAGACCCACCTGAGCTTTGATCAATGTCTTCCCCATCAAGCAGGGACCCACAAGAATTTGAATTCTACATAATGAGCTTCTTGGTGGGACCCTTCTTCTTTAAATTCCCCTTTTTCCTTTTCTTAGAAGGGGAAACCACGGGGGACGAGGAAACCCCCATAGTATTATCCTCATCCTCATTCCATTTTGCATCACCATCAAAACTCGTCTTTGAAACAGACAAAGAAGAATCCTCACTTATGGCCTTTTATTTCCCCTTAATAGACTTAGCCGAGGTATGAGCTCTCACATGCTCCATGATGAGCAAAATGAGGCCTTCATGAAGTATAGGGGACCTACAATTCTTTAAGTGGGCATAAACCAAAACTTCTAAGGAAGAAAGAAGAAAAAATTGAAAAGACATATGCAACCCATGTCTAAAATGGTTTAGCAGAGTAAAATGATGCCCTAGAATAGCAGTAAACCATCTATCAAGAGTAATATATTGCATTAAAACTTCTACCACATCAGCCCAGATATGCTTCAGGGAAAATTGTTCATAACCCCATGAGGGGAGCTTCACCAGTTTAGCTCTTTCATTATCCTTGAAGAATTCATCCATAACATCATCATTGCTCTTCCTTTCTTTATAAAACTTGCAACCATTCGTTGATAGCCCAATAATGAAAGCAATAAAGTTTTCATTGATGATGAAATCCACACCTTTCACCTTCAGACATCTATTATGCCAACAACAAACAAACTCAACAAAGGCTTTGGGGTCAAGGCTATGAAACCTCTCCAAATAGGGTGTGAAATTCCCATGTCTAAAAATCCTCCAAATTTTGTGCTTATTTTTCCACTTCTCACAAGATAGGGATTCAATCCCGCTCCTATCTCCACCTATTTCAATTTCCAACATTAACAGGTACCAAAACTGAAACACACTTGCAAGATTACAATTGAGCACAAGAATGGGCAATACATAACCCATAAAACATGTGGTAATTAAGAGGGTGATAATTACTTGATCACCCCAAATCACAAGCCCAAATCTAGCTACCATCTCGCAATAAAAGCTTAGCCTTCTTGATAAGGGAAGAGTACTCCTCCCACGCCTTGAAATTATTAAGGTTGACAAACTCATTTACAAAAAATCAACAAGGGAATTCCCTTCGCTATAGGTATGTGTGACACGGGTCTCATCAAAGGATCTCAACATCATGATTGAATCAACAATAAGTTGTTTGATCGTCCAACTCGGCTTTTGATTTCCAAGCAAGCAATTAAGAATATTAAGGGAGTCCCCCTTAGCCCATAACTTAGAAAATCCCCTATCCATCGTAAACTTGATTCTGATGTAAGCAACTTCAGCCTCGACGTGGTGATTCATTTCATTTCTCAATGGGAGTGCCACTGCACCCAAGAACCTGCCCATGACTCCCCTTGGTTGCCCTGTCGAAATTAACTTTGACCCACCTTGGGGGTGGGAACTTCCACTTAGTATTCAGTCTAGCATTATTGTTGGTTTTAGCTAAACCAGAAGGTAGAGAAGTAAACTTCCAATTAGTAACCACCAAGAGATCACAACTAACCAGAAAGGAAGATGGATAACACTGGGGAGAGTCCAAAAACTGAAGAGAAAAGTTTTCAACAATGGCCCTTCGAATTTTGAGAAAGATAATATCCTCTTTAAGTTTGGAGTCTCAAAAAAATATGTTATTTCTTTCTTTCCATAGGACCCAAGCAATATGAGGAGCAATGAGTTCCCAAATCATCCAAAGAGGGGGGCAAGAAGAGGGACATTTCCATTGATCAACAAAACTACTAAGAGAATCAGGGAAAACCCAATCCAGGTTCTAGAGAGAAAGGAACTTTCCCCAAATGAAAGAGGAAAAATTGCAACCAAGAAGGAGATGAAAAGCACTTTCCGCATTGCACTCACAAAGAACACATCTATTAGGACTAGTAAATCCCCTTCTACAAAGGTTATCCTGTGTTAAAACCTTACTTTGCATTAAGAGCTTGAAAAGGATATTTACTTTAGGGATCAACATCTCATTCCACAACTTCCCCAAAAAAGGATAGAGGTCAGGATTTACCAAAGAGTTGACAAAATCCAAAGACACAAAAAAGCATCCATTTGCTCGAGGGGCCAAAATAGCACGATGAAAATTTGGGAATTGAGGAACACGAATACGAGCAAGGAAATTTTGAAGAACAATAAACGAAGGGTCCCAATTTTGCAAATATTTCAGCGAACCATTGTGAATATAATCAACAACCATATGACCAAATTTGTGCTTGCAAATGGCAACCAGGGGAGGATCCCAAGGAAAATTTATCAATGGACCACCATCACACCACACATCCTCCCAAAACAAAATCTTGTTATCATCACCCAACAACCACTTAATTCCTTTGGAAATGAGGTCCTTGTAGGGCATGATATTTTTCCAGAAGCAAGAGCCCATAAGAATAGAATCAACATGAAGGAAGTCTCGAACTCTCCCCACCCCAACCAGATATTTGTTCTTGACCAGGGAGGACCAACCATCCTCCCCATTGAGGACCCTCTAGATGTTCTTCAAGAGGAGGGCCTTATTGAAGGATTTGATGTTTCTCAAACCCAACCTTCCCAACTTCTTCAGCTTACAGACAAGGTCCCAAGCAATAAGAGGAAGTCTTGACTTGTCTTCCACTCCCGACCACAAAAACCATCTGATGATTTGCTCCATTTTTTCTTCAAATTTTTCCAGAATCCTAAAGAGGCTAAAAGCATAGAGAGAAAGATTTTGCAAAGTGAAGGAAATGAGTTGAACCTTACTAGCTTGGTTAAGGAGGGCACCCTTCCACCCTGCTAACTTTCTATTAAACTTATTCAAGAGACCAAGCCAGAAGGAGTTTGGAATCTTAGACACACACAAGGGAAGGCCCAAGTAGATAGACCACAAGTCACCATGATTGCAAGATAAAATCCTTGCCAATATTAATTGAAGGAACTCTGGGGTATTAAGGAAAAATAGTTGACTCTTAGGAAAGTTAACACACTGACTAGAAGCTTTCTCATAGCCGTTGATCACCAACTTAATAGCCTTAATTTCATGAACCAAGGATTCCCCCATAATAATAGTGTCATTAACAAATTTTTGATGAGTGATAGGCTTGTACTGAGACAATGGAATCAAGCCCCTCAATAAACTAACCAACAATGTCTTTTGAATATTCTGCCCTAACACCTCAATTATTAAGATGAAGGGAAGTGGAGAAATAGGGCCCCCCAACCTGATGCCATGAGAACTATGAAATAAGGGAGATGGGGAACCATTAACAAGAATAACAAAGGAAGGAGTTGAAATGAGTTGCTCCACAAGCTGTAAGAATTTCTAACAAAAAATAAGAAGCAAGAACCAACGACATGAACTTCTAATTAACCCAATCATATAAGCCTTGAGGAAATCCAATTTAAGGAAGAACCTCAATTTTTTGTTAGAAGCAAGAGAATGAGCAACTTCATCGACCGTAATAATGGAATCCATAATTTGGTGACCCTACACAAAACCATTAGCATCAACAAACTTAGGAACTAGAACAACGAACATAGCATTCAATTCCTTTAGAAATTTTCTACAACCAAAGAACTCCTTAGTAGCATTGATATCTCCTTAGTAGCATTCAAAGGAAAACACAACCTTCTTGATCTCATTCAAGGAATAAATCACAACAAGATCCCTATTGAGATCTTCAACTACCAAATTAGGAATGACTTCTAGAGAAGAATCCACACTTTGTTGATCCCAAACCACATCATCCCTAAGGAGTTCCTCAAAAAAATAAGCAACAACATTCCTAATAGCATCATCATCAATCAAAAGCATACCATCAGAAAAAATGGAAGAAATATTATTAAACAATTTGTGTCTAAGAGTGGTAAGATGAAAAAACTTAAAGTTTCAATCCCCAAACTTAAGCCAGATAGCACAAGAGCACTGCCTCCAAAAGTCCTCTTCTTTGGAAATAATATCATGCATCTGGGTGAAAGAGAATCCTCCAATTGCTAAAGCTCCTTTGTCAATCCTTTGGACTAAATTTCCAGTTGAACCATATCCAAGCACTGAGCAAGAGTTTTCTTACTATCAAAAATATGCCCAAAGGAATCCTTATTCCATCTATTAAGGCTTAGTTTCACAAAAGCAAAATTTTTGGAAATTCTATACATAACACTTCCATCTATACTCACTTTCCACCAATCCCTAACATAGTCCATAAAATTGGAGTCCCTCAGCCATAGAGCTTTAAAAAAAACAAAAAAACATTTCCTTCTACCAATTTTATCCACCACAATTGAAATGGAAAAATGGTGGGCATCTGTATTAGAGAAGAGAGCAAGAGTGAGAGTCAACAGAGCCGAGAGCTGTAACTGGGGCATGATCAGGTGACGGACCAGTATGCACTTAGCTCTTCTATTGGAATAGGTGAACTTGGACCCCTGCAGGTCCACATCAATGAGAGCGTTATCATCAATGAACATTCTCAAATCCAATCAACTATCAAGGGGGATTTAAGAACCTCCCAGCTTCCACCATCAAATAGGGGAGTGTTAAAATCACCAATGAACAACCAGGGGAAATCTAGAAAGGTAGAATGCAAAGAACCAAGCCTATCCCATAACCTTTTCCTAGCCTGCTTCAAATTAGGGGCACATATATATTTGAAATAACCTAGGAAAGAGTTATCATGAAGATGGATAAACCATGTATCCACATGATTGAAGTCTTCTACAATCGGGATTCCCTTCACAACTCTTGCATTCTAGAATGTAGCTATACCACCCAAGGTACCCTCAAAATTAACCCCGTGAAAACCAAAATCCTTAAAAAATATTTTTTCAAAGATTCCAATTGCTCGATTTGCATTTTGGATTCTTGAATCAGAAAAATATTCAAATTATGATCTTGGATTAAATTTTTTAGGAGGTCATGCTTATGCACATTATTTAACCCCTTGATGTTCCAGGAGATGATCTTCATTTGCAAGAGGAAGGTGTGCTCTTTGAGCACAAGTCAAAGAGAGTTTTTTGGACCCCCTCTGCAATATCCTTCTTGCATTCCCTTTCCCTACTCTTCTAAGAAGAAGGCCTACCTTGGCCCCTATGTTCAGAGCCACAATCCACTTTTTTCCTTCTAATAGTAACCCCCTTGTGACCTTGTGGGGGGGGGAGACATTTTGCTTCTTTTTTCTACCCTTAACAATGACAAATCTATCCTCCTCCTTATTGAGGGAGTCTGAGACAACCGAAGTAGCCTTTGCACCCAATAAACCTGAAGCATGATTAGGATGGGAAGAAGAAACAACATTCACCTCCCTAACCACCCGATTAGGAGAGCACAACAAGTCTGATACATGATCCACTTCCACCCCACTAGAAGGAAATCCACACACTCAATAGGCCTGGAGTCCTCAACCACAGGGGATTGAGGAGCAACCAAGGCACTAGTATTAGCATCAGGTGCTGGAACAAAACCATCCACAACATCACCTTGAACCTAGGGAGTAGAAGAATCCTTCACCTCCTTAACCTTCTAGATTTTGGTTTGAACAACAACCTTGGAAGGACAATCCTTATCCCAATGCCTCAAATTTTTCACTTGAAACACACAAAAAGGGAAGGATTCAAAAACTATCAATTGCTTCCAACTACCCAAATTCGAGCTCAAATGAATGGTGTTAGGCAGCTAGGCATCATAATCAATCATATCACAAAGCCTAGCAGCAACTTGGCGTCTTCTTGACAAGGTTGCATCATTAATGGAAACTAGACGCCCGAAAGAATTAGCCATAGCTTTAAAGACCTCCTCATCCCAATAATCCAACAAAAAATTCATATTCCATGGCAACAATCTCCACTTGACCCTTAAGAGCCCATTTCTTGCAAACCCAGGAGCGAACCTCCTCAATATTAGGCAGGGGCCCCAAAAAATTACCCACCAGAGAGAAATCCATTCTAGCAATGTTTTTTTCCACAATAGAGTCCATAATGGAAAGGACAATACCACCGGCCTCATTCAAAGAAGAAATTGACTCAGAAGCAACACCCTTACCTTTGAGTTTGGAGGAAAATAAATCAACCCACCGTTGCTTGAGAAAAGAGGATAGACCCATTGGAGGAGCATTTTCCACTGACACATGGTCCTCGGGTGTTTTTTGTTGAGGAGGAGCACCAGAAGACACACCTAAGGGGGCCCACACTACAAATTTTGCTAATTCCACAATCAACACCTAACCCATTGTGTCTTTGTAACTTTTCTCCAAAATATTAAATATATATCTCTATTATTTTATCTAGTTTTGTGATTAGCTCATAGGCATTAATTCCTAGGTATAATTATTTTTTATATAAAAATATTATAGATCTCTATCCTTAGATCCCTTATTTATCAAACAATTCAAGTGTATGAATGCAAAATTAATCGATGTCATTTGCATACTTGCATATTTGACCCAAAATTTTAAAATTCAAATCTCGTTAACTTTTTCTATTTGCCATTATAAGTTGAATTAATAATACATTGTTTTAAAATGTGTGTGAGGATGGTGTATAAAAAAACTAACCCTAATTCATTTGAATCATTTAGGAATGAACAATTATAATATGGAAAGTATCAATTAATAAAAATAATATAATAGAATTATTATTACATTACAATCACCATCATTTTAACCTCTTCAAATGCTTGGACATGATAGTATTATTCTAATCTCATTATAATTTGAGTAGGTTATTTACTTTGGTGATTTGGGTATTATATATGAGACTATAGTGATTCTCTTGCATATTCCCTTGTGTTAGTTCATTGAATGAAGGAATCAATTAGACACTAATAATTTAATTAAATATCATTAATTGGACTATGTCATTGAATGGGTTATCATTACTATCTAATAATAACATCTAAGTTATGCCTTGATAATACGATATCTTGACAACAAAGGTGACATTTGGTTCACATGTGGGCTATTTCTAACAATGTAACATACCAAATGTTTACTCTATAGTTTTCACCTAAGATTTAACTTATGAAGTGAATAATTCAAAGTTTCCAAAATAGGATAATAAATTTTTTATTTTCCTTTAATATCTTTTTGCATGGTTCATAAAGAATTTCACATAACATTGCATAATTGAAATAACATACAATAAAATTCATATAATTGAAACTCATCTTTTCAAATACAGATTATAATAGATCTCATGATTATACAAACATTTCATAATTTAAAAAGAGTACAAGGTCAAAGTATCCTTATTTGGATTACACTTCTTCTATTTCACAAGCCTCAGTGTGTCATCTACAAGAGGGAGAGCATCACCCAAGCACTTTACCTCTAAGCATACCAGTGGTCCCCCCACACACCTTCCAACTAGAAGTGACCCTACCCTTCAATGAAGAGTTTAGTATTGGAACCCCTTGTGCTTCCATCTAATTATCTCGTGTTGTGTCCTACATGACATGTTCATTCATACAACTATGGATACCTTCCAACTATGCATGACACTGCTGACAAGCTATGCAACCTTAGAGCACAGTGAATTGATAAGTGCAAGCAACAACTATTACACTTAACTTTGGCCAAAGTTTTGATATATAATCAATTCCACTTTCTAAGGAAGTGGTGTTGTCAGTTCACCCACCTCTAACTCAACTTAGAAATCCTACTGACTTGTGGTTAACTCTTCTTTTGGTTTGACCCAAAGGTTAAGTGACTTAAACATAAACTCTTTCAAAAGTGATAAATGATTTGTATCGATTATTCAACTTAATGGTTTAACTCATGTAACTCGAATACCTTGTTACGTACTTGTAATACTTTGGGTCTAGCAACTACCTCTTATTTGATTCCTTTCTTACTAATTCGGTAAATGACTTGATTGGTTATACTTTTTTGACTAGATCTTTTCGATTGCACTCATGTAACATCTTGGAACTTGGAAACCGTCTCTTATTCAAGTCCTTAGTTTTAATTGTGGGAGTAACTACTCTCCTATTTTATCCATAACTAGTTAATACTTATGACACAATGTCACTGACTAGACACACTTGATCTCTATCTAAAAGTACTAACAATATGTCAATGTATCTAATAACCTATTATTAAATTTAAATGAAGTAATTTTAAATGAAGATTACTTCTTCTTCGTATTAAAGATTCAAATGTCCAACGTTTATTCTTATGATTTTGTTCCTAAAGAACTCCATACCAAATATATTTTATCTTGAAGTGGTCATAAATAGACAATCATTTTCTTCTTAAAATAAGGGTTCAAACTCTTCATTGTTGTTGTACCAAGTATGGTTTTGTTCTTCTAGAACACCATAACTGATTTGGTTAATCATGATATTAAATATCATTTAATTTATTTCAATATAAAACTTAATATCCATAGTGATGTCCAATAATAATTCAGCATATTAAGTTGTTTAACTTATGATAACTCAATTGAGATCCATCCGACTAATTTCCAAATTCATCACAGGTTTCTTTTAAGTTACCCTTCGCATAATTTATTTAAGGTACCTACATTTGTATGTATATAGATATTCATATATCTATCCTTCCATACGACACATATATTCTCATATTTAAATGTATGATAAGTTTTTATCCAAACTAGAGAACATTTTCTACTTGAGAGATATTTGTGCTTCAACACCTTAAAATATCCTAGCATTATAGCTTTGGTTTTATCAAGAACGTAAAGTCCTCTTCTCAAGCTTAAATTACTATTCATAGGTAATAAAAAAGACTCTTGGTCTGGTATATGATATGATAACTTTCAAAAGACAATAAAGACATTCACTTCTAATATATTGTCTACCCTCTTACTGATATGCAATATAAACTTGTTTAATAACAATATAAATAAGACACTGTCTGATTGGGATAATATCACATTCCCATACTTAGCTTTTCTTCGCTACTTTGGTTTAACAAGTTGGTTGTTTGGGTTAAACACAACTTTAGAGAAATTTTAACCTTCCACTGAATCTCTCTTTCTCTCACATACATATATAAATAATAGTTCAGAATCACATATTGTAAACATGGTTTGATAATGTAATTTAAAAAAACTACATAATATACCCAACTAGCTTCCTTAGTTCTCATTATCTCTTCATATTTTAAATTAGCTCAATGCATAAATAATTAAGCTACTTGTATACTTTTTTAACAACCATGATTTGTACATAACAATGACATAAGAAAACTCGAGTAAATAAAGAACTTGATTCAAAATTTGAAAGAGAAGGAAAGTGAATTATTTTAATCATGTATGGATTAAAATAGCTTGAATTGACTCCGGATAATCCTTGCTTCCCATCTACTCTATGACTCAGCTTTAACCTATTGCCTTCTCAATTTCTAGCTCTCAGTTCCACTCTTGTACCTCTCCCTTGCTTCTAAACTGTTAAAATACAACTGCCAAGCAATCTATAACTGAAACTAGCAAACTATCCTCACTCTTTGACTACTTGATAAATATAATTTCAAATGCTCTTTACTCAAACTTCACTCCTCACAAACTCACATATGCACTATACTCCAGATTATCAAACAAATGAACTACCAAATGATGAGCAACTACCCTCTATTTATACTAAAAATGGATAAAAATTAGCTACAAAAAGGAAGCTCAAACAATTCTCACACTACCACCATTCAAAAATCTGCTAGGCATATGGGTTGAGCTAATCGACTTAGCCTCTTTAAAGTGCCACAATTGGCTTCCAGAATTAGTCAACAATGCCACTACACATATGTGGAGATTGTAGTTCTAAAACAATGCAAATTCAGTTGGAAAAGACATCAAAGACCAATTGATTTCCTCCTCTCAACTTCCACAGCTAGGTTGGGCACAACATACTTTGTTGGCAGTTTTAGATTGTAGAATAAGTCTCTTAAACTACCACGTTGGTAGTCAAACCCTATTCAAACACTCTTTCCTACCATTTTCCCAAGTCGTAGGCTTGCATGATGATTGAAATATATGCCAAATATCCCTCTATTTGCTTCACGTGGCATATCTGCCACTTAATATGGATGCCAAATTTACTAACTATAATAATATATATTAATATATATTGTAATATATATTAATATATATTGTAATATATATTAATATATATTGTAATATATATTAATATATGGTAATCTATCAGTAGCAGTAATATATATTAATATATATTAGTATATGTTAATATATAATCTATAATATATAATATACATTAATATATATATGTATATGCATATATTTATCTCGCTAAATGCGTATGTATGTATGGCACGGCGGGCGTACATAGACCAATAGAACATCTATGTATATTCGTACTCTATGCATACATATATATGTCCATCAAATATGTAAACTATGTACGTACACCTACACACACATATATATATATTCAAATGTATATTACATGTAATATGTGCCATTTACAAGAGTTTTAGCATTTTAAGTCAATTTGATTAAACGATCAAGGAGGATCAAAGACGACCAATACAAAACTTTTCCTAACAACCAAAAAGCCTAACAACTTAGGTTTAGCACTTACCAATACGATACTCAGACTAAATTGACAAGGTTCCTCTAACCTATGCAAGTGAGTGTGTGTGTCTACTCAGATAGAAATACCAATGGTTATAATACCAACATCTTCTCTTGTGTGATACTCTCCCTCCCCCATTGGAGGGTTCGAACTTTCCTGCATCCAACTCAGAGAAACATGTTCGTAGTTAGATGATTACATATAAATCACATTCATAATATAACATAAGCATCATTAAAGCATTTAAAAAGTAATTTCATCATAATGCATATTCATACATCTTACTTATCCATTGAACACCATCAAGACATATAATCATGCATTAAAATCATATTTGCACATAAAGGGTAAAGTAATTTGGTAATTTAACAATGGGGTGTAACATACCCTCCCCTTCAAGAATCATTGTCCCTGATGATTTAAAGTGCCATATCATATATATCAAATAAAGATTTTACCTCTAGTTTTCAAAACATGCCAAAGATAGGGAATTTATGTTCTATATCATTATAATATTTCCTTGTAGCACTGCCCTCTGCAATCTAGTCCTACTGGACCTTGCACTGAGTGACCCTACTAACACACTAGAATAACTTACATGATTTAAGCATTCTTTCTCCTCAGAGAATTGTCTTAGTACTTAGAATCAACATATCTTTTTTTGCCTATCATCCTTCTCTGCTAATTTTCTCTTCTTGATCAACTTGATCTACTTTTCCATTTTTGACACCATTTCTAAACTAAGGCTAATCCTATCTCCTAGCTTATCCAAAATTCTAGGAATTTGACACTCTCCATCGTATAATGTTTCAAATGGATCTATTTTTTATCACAAAATGATAGAAATTATTGTAATAAGAACATTCTATAAATCCACCAAGACTTGGTTTACCCTTTTTTCTTGACTATCTGTCTCGGGGTGATAAGTTGAGCTTATATTCAATTAAGTTTTCAATAAGGTGAATATGGTTTACTAAAACCTCAACATTACTCATGCGTCCCTATCTAAGATATCCTTTCTTAGGAACACCATGCAACCTAAACACTTCTTGCATGAATTTGTGGCTATGACTGGTGCCCTACCTATCAAATTTCCTAGTATGAACTGTGCTACCTTGGTGAGCCTGTCTATCACTACTAAAATAGCGTATGCCAATCCTTGACATAGGAAGACCTTATACAAAAATCTAAACTAATGATCTACTACTTCCTCTCTATAATTTCATGAGGATATAAAAGTCCTATCGGTGATGACATCTTGTCTTCACCCTTTGGCACTTTGGATAAATCGCTACAAACCTTGTTGCATCTCTTCATTCCTTTCCAAAAATATAGTTGTTTCACATCAGTCAAAAGTTTTGTTACTCTAGGATGTCTTGAACATGGTACAAAATGAACTTCCTTCCACACACTATTCCTTAACTCCTCAGAGTCTAGTACATGCATCCTTCCTTTAAATCTTAGCAATCCATCTGGATCAAAATTCAACCCTTCATACCTTAAATCTTTGAGGATAGTTCATGAGAGATTATTTGACTTGCTCAAATTTTTCATCTCCCTTGGAATTCTACCACACTTGATTCTTGAAAACAAAAATGAATAGATATCATCGAGGGGATATGCCTCCTTTGACTTAGGGGATCTGCAACTCCATTTTCTTTTCCCTTTATATAATTGATTTCAAAATCATAATCCAATATTAGCTCTAGCCATCTCTTTTGACGAGCATTTAGACTAGGTTGGATATTCAATTCTTAGACCATGCTGGTCTATCTTTAACTCAAATTGTTTCTAAAGCAAATAATGTCTCCACATTTGTAATGCTTGAACAACTGTTGCTAGCTCAAGATTACGTGGAGCATAGTTTTGTTCAAATGTCTTCAATTTCCTAAACTTATAGACAATAACTTGCCCTTCTTGCATAAGCATCATGCCTAATTCTTATCACCACTACGGTGGATATAAATTTGTATATATTTGCATTTAATTCATTGAATAATATTGAAGTCAGTTAATACAAATTTGTCTTTTGTGCTTGATAATTTGTCTATGGAGAATTCAAAAATTTTCTTAGACGGGGAATACATCATCAAAACTCTGTTGGATAGGGTACTTATCTGTATTTGATCTTTTCTTGATCCATATACTCCTCTTCTTCCCCTTCTTGGTGTTTTTGAAACTCATAATACATTAAATCATCTTAAAAGATGAACTCTTGCAATTATCTATTTTCTCTATTTTGATCATAAAGAGTTAACATTCTTCTTTCTTGGCCTTCTTCAATTGAATAGTTAACATTTACCTTAACTTCACCTCACTAGGTGTACCTTGCAAATACACTTTGTTCCCAAGGTTGTCTAGACATTCTGTCATTTTAGGAAGTAGTCTCCCTTAGGTCTATGCCTCATAAACAATTTATTTTGAGAATGACATCACAAGATCCTAAAGGGCTACTCCCAATTTTACTCCCATTGAGAAACTTAGAAGTTCAATCTTAGCTTCGACCAAACACTGCTCTTCCTGAGCTCTTATTTGGTTAGCATACCTTACTGACCAGAGTTTTTCCTTGCAACCAAATTTTCTAAGAAATTTTATCTATAATTCTTGGCGACTTCACCTACTTCATATCCTTAGATACTTCAAGGGCTAATCGTCTTATTTTCTCATTGACAAGCCTTGACTTAGAATTGTCCATGCCCACTCAAGGTGGTGTCTCCATGATGGTTTTCATCTTTACCATCGCGAGATGCTTCCTTTTCTAACCTAATTTGGCCTCTTACCTTTACTCTAGGGTACTAACACTCGCTCTTATTTTTAATTATCATTATTAGGGTTCTAATCTAGTTAAATTTTTTACTTCTCCTAAAGTTTTTCGTTTATGCTTACAATTAGTTCCTCTAATTTAACATTTGTATCAATAGCCATTAATCATATTCCTTCGTTCAATTTTAATCAATACAAATATTATTATATTATTCGTGGATTACACAGTATTCTTATTTAATACATGAGCTTTGACACTTTGCGACTACTAGTCGCTATTAAAAAGAGGGATATCCTTGGGTTCTTTCTCACCCTCAAAGTCAACTAAAATAACTTTGGAGGGTGGATGTACTCACATTTACTCATCTGTACCTTTCTTATTAATCACATGTGCATTCCTACTGCAACCAATGGGCATCTCCCTGAGTGTTGATGGTTTGACAGGTTTGACCACAAAGATAAGAACAATGGCCTTCACAACTGTTATATCTCATTGCTTCTTCTCTAGCCTGATACCCTTGAGTGTGTCAACTAGTGTCTCAAAGTCAGCCATCCAAGCACCTCCTATGTAGCTAGTATGGTTAAGGAGTTTGACCTCTGGGGATGACACTTTCTTAGTACTACGATTAGACAAGTTTCAGGAAATTGGCTTCCTTACTATTTTTCTTGTTCTTCTTCTCACTATTCTAGCATAACAACATTTCAAACATTAGCTACTAGTAATATTTAATGAAAAACTTATGTAATGAGCTCATAGGTCCAAGTGTTGAACCTGATAGCTCTAATACCACATGTAACATACCCAATGTATACTCTATAGTTTTTACCTAAGATTTAACTTATGAAGTGAATGATTCAAAGTTTCCAAAACAAGATAATAATTTTTTTCTTTTCTTTTAGTATCTTTTTCTATGCTTCGTAAAGAATTTCACATAACATTGCATAATTGAAATAACATAACATAAACTTCATATAATTGAAACTCATATTTTCAAATATAGATTACAATAGATCTCATGATCATATAAACATTTCATAATTTACAAAGAGGAAAAGGTCAAGGTATCCTTATCTAGATTACACTTCTTCTATTTCACAAGCCTCGGCATGTCATTTGCAAGAGGGAGAGCATCACCCAAGTGCTTTACCTCCAACCGTACACCAACGGTCCCTCACACACCTTCCAACTAGAAGTGGCCATACCCTTCAACAAAGAGTTTAGTATTGGAACACCTAGTATTGTCATCTGAGTATCTAGTGGTGTGTCTTAAATAACATGTTTGGTCATATAACTATGGATAACTTCCAACTATGCATGATGCTACTGACAAGCTATGCAACCCTGGAGCACATTGAACCAACAAGTGCAAACAACAACTATTACACTTACTTTGGCCAAATTTTTGATATATACAATCAATTCCACTTTCTAAGTAATTGGTGTCGTAAGTTCACCCACCTCTAACTCGACTTGGAAATCCTATTGACCTGTGGTTAACTCTTATTTTGGTTTGACCCAAATGTTAACTAACTTAAACATAAACTCTTTCAAAAGTGATGACTCACTAGTGTCGATTTTTTGACTAAATGGTTTAACTCATCTAACTCGAATACCTTGTTACGTACTCATAACACTTTGGTTCTAGCAACTGCCTCTTATTTGAGTCCTTTCTTACTAAGTCGATAAATGACTTGAAAAGTTATAATTTCCTAACTAGATCTTTCCACTTATGTTTATGTAACATCTTAGAACTTGACAACTGCCTTTTACTCAAGTCCTTAGTTTTTAACCATGAGAGTAACTATTCTCCTATTTAATACATAGTTAATATTGATGCAACAATGTTACCGACTAGACACACCTAGTCTCAATCTAAAAGTATTGACAATATGTCAATATATATAATAATCTATTATTAAACTTAAATAAATGAAGATTACTTCTTCGTATTAAATATTCAGATGTCCAAAGTTTATTCTTATGATTCTATTCCTAAACAACTCCATACCAAATACGGTTAAGCTTGAAGTGGTCAGAAATAGATAATCATTTTCTTCTTAAAATAAGGGTTCATACTCTTCGTTGTTGTACCAAATATGGTTCCATTCTTCTATAAAACCATAACCGATCTGGTTAATCATGATATTAAATATCATTTAATTTGTTTCAACATAAAACTTTATCCATGGTGATGTCAAAAAATAATTCAACATATTAAGTTGTTTAACTTATGATAACTCAATTGAGATCCATCTAACTAATTTTTCAAATTCATCACAAGTTTCTTCTAAGTTACCCTTTGCATAATTTATATAAGGTGCCTACTATAGAGTCTTAAACTAATGTTTTGTAAACTTGGTAGAACCTACACAATTCAGAGGTATATCTGACTGAACAGTCCACTCAACATTGCAAAGACTACATTAAAATGTCAACCCAAGGTTTGTAAACTTGTGATGGTGTTGCACTGTATGTGCCTTCAGAGACTCAAGGCTACCTAAGTTATCCTATTCAAGATGTTTTGCTTGTTGAAAACTCATAGAATTGCAAAATAGTAAAAGAAACAAACTAGCGTTAATGGCTATAGATGCCTACAACTTAAATTATAACTGAATTGCTACTAATAACGTATTATTGTATCAACTCAAAATTGATCAAAACTAACAACTAAACTTATTTTAACTTCTGGAGTACTATTGGTTAACCAAATACATGCATGCTCATGAACATTCATTACTGATAATTAAAGTATGAGATTCTAATTTAACTTACATGTAGTTCATAAAGTAATGATCAACAAAAAACATCTACTAAATAAAAATAAATAGCTATAAATGAAGTGAAGAACAATTACCTTGAGTGGCTTGCTCAAGTGGTTGTTCTCACTTAACTAAAACCAAATCTAACTATCAAATTCTACGCATCCATGTGAATTTGAACTTCATTAATTGCATATCATAAAAGATTATACAAAATATTTGATGAGACAAAAAAATGTCTCATCTATTAGCTAAATAAAAGCATATATTTTGCTTAATTCTGAAGTTTATCAAGACTGAGCATGAGGAAAGTAAGAGATTTTTCAGTTGGAGTAGTCGAGATTTCATCATATCTTGAAAATTACAATCTGGGTTCTTGATATGTTTCGATCTAAATTAGGAGACAAGAAGGCAAAAAAACCCATTAAATTTCACAAAACTCAGTTCGTGGTTTGAGAGAAAACTTCACCAATCCGATGCTCCGAAACTTTGTCTTCATGCTCCAAAATTTTTGAAGTTAAATAGGATCTAAGTGAAGGATAAGTATGATAGCATTTATAAAGAGGTTGAACATTTTGGGCTTCTATGAGCAGTTAAGGGACAACAGTTGAGAGCATCTAGGGGGCAGTTCCAAGCATCTAAGGCAGGTTGTTGGGTTGTGCAAACAAATGGAGCATATCTAAGAGGTAGTTTTGGACAATTTGAACATTTTTGCAAGCATCTAGGAGCTGTTTTATGAGCTTTAATGATACACAAGGGAAAGACATGAATTTTTCAACATTCAAATATCTTTTTGGAGCTTGTTTAGGGGTTGCAAAATAGGTATATTTGTTTTGGACGACCAAAAAAATTTGACTCAGCAAGATGAAGGAAAGACTTATCTTTTTCCCTCGACACATGTTCCCATCTTCTAACAAGATGTTGCATAGCTATAAGACTCATCTTTCAAAATTCTATAAATTCATTGCAATCAAGGAATCAAATGGGGGAAGAGTTTTATAAAATAATAGAGTTCAGTTTTTAGCAATAGCAATGTAGTTGTTTGTAGTTTTCATTTCATAGTTCATTTTTCAGTAATCTTTCCATTCCTTGTTATTTACATTTCCAGATTTTTCCTTTAAATGCTTCTCAAGATAGATTTCATTCTAGCATTTTCATTTACCAACTCTTAGATTAGATTTGTTTCCAGCAATTTCTTTTATATATTGCTTTTCAATTTTGTTTGTAGAAAAATAATGCCATGCAAATGATTTCTTCTCCCTCTTGCATATTGCCATGGACACCGCCTTGGATTGACATTTATAATTAAATGATGAGGATTGTAGCGACCCTCATAATTTTTGGTGTCGTTGTCGAGGAAAGGTGTCATTAGGGAGTTGCTATTGATCTGGTGACAGTAGGTCAAAAGAAAAATTAGTTTGACAAGTTTTTTAGGTTTATTATTTTAAAAATTACTAGTTTCTTTTAGGTTATTATTTTAGAAACCCCCCCAAAACAATAGATCCAAAGGAAGAGGTTCTTGCATGCAAAGGTGACAACTCTTGTGCAATCTCCTCAACTAGAGGACCTTGACTTCAAGCCCCAACAAGAAGAAGATTATTGTTTGGACACCTTCAAAGTCCAAGGAGGGTTGCCTAATCAGATATTTGAAAGACAAGGAGTTGCATCTAGTCATGCATGCAACAAAATGAGAGGAAGGATTGCAAGATCTTTCCAATGAGCCCATGCATCTACTAGAATCAGAAATTATGGAGAAGGTTGCCATTTCAAAGGAAGGAGGAGCATCAAAGTTCAAATATTTAGCCATCTTCTTCTCATGGTTTTCCTCTTCTTTCAAAAAGTTGAATGCATGGATCCATTGAAAATATGATGTTATTTTCCACAACTAGTTAATGGTTTTGTGTAACCTATCTCTACAATAACAAGTAGAGTAGGATAGAGTAGGTTTCTTTTTTGCAAATAAGTGCTTTACACATGCTATGTTTTCTTCTCTAAAGCTCAAAAACATGCATTTCTCTATTAAAGTTGCTACTCCCAAGAGATTTTGCAAATTTATTTTGGCATTTGAAGACATTCTAGATATCTCATAACCAACCATGAGGAAAAGACAACAATCTCTAGATAGCTCTAGAGTAACTTAGAATATCTTCAGAAGCATCTCCAGTGCACCTCTCAGAAAACCTCCAAAGCAATTGCAATAAAAGTGAAAAAAATGATTTCAAAGCTCACTATAAGTTGCAAGATGTCTTGCAACATTTTATGTGTGGGGTAGATGATGCGACAAAAAAATCTTTCATCTATTAGCTAAATAAAAGCATTTATTTTGCTTAATTATGAAGTTTATCAAGATTGAGCATGATGAGGAAAGTAAGAGATTTTTAGTTGGAGCAGTCAAGATTTCATAATATCTTGAAAATTATGATCTGGGTTCTTGAGTTTTTTGGATAGAAATTAGCAGACAAGAAGGCGAAAAAACCCATTAAATTTCATAAAAATCTAGTTCATGGTTTGAGAGAAAAATTCACTAGTTTGATGCTCTGAAACTTTGTTTTCATGCTTTAAAATTTCTGGAGCTAAGAAGGATCTAAGTGAAGGATAAGTATGATAGAATTTATGAAGAGGTTGAGTAGTTAAGGGACAATAGTTTCGAGCATCTAGGGGGCAGTTCCAAGCATCTAAGGTAGGTTGTTGGGTTGTGTAAAAAAATGAAGCATATCTAGGAGGTAGTTTTGGGTAGTTTGAACCTTTTTGCAAGCATCTAAGAGATGTTTTATGAGCTTTAATGATACACAAGGGAAATACATGACTTTTTTAGCATTCAAATGTCTTTTTGGAGCTTGTTTAGGAGCTGTAAAATAGGCATATTTGTTTTGGACAACCAAAGAAGATTGACTCAGCAAGATGAAGAAAAGACTTATTTTTTTCGTCAACACATGTTCCTATCTTCTAGAAAATTGTTGCACAACTATAAGGCTCATCTTTCAAAATTCTATAAATTCATTATAATCAAGAAATCAAATGGGGGAAGAGTTTTATAAAATAATAGAGTTCAGTTTTTAACAACAATAGTGTAGTTGTTTGTAGTTTTCATTTCATAGTTTATTTTCCAGTAATCTTTCCATTCCTTGTTATTTACATTTCCACAATTTCCTTTTGAATGATTCTTAAGATAGATTTCATTCCACCATTTTCATTTACCAACTCTTAAATTAGATTTGTTTCCAACAATTTCTTTTATGCGTTGCTTTTCAATTTTGTTTGTAGAAAAAGAATGTCATGCAAACAATTTCTTCTCCCTCTTGCATATTGCCATGGACACCACCTTGGATTGACATTTATAATTAAATGATGAGGATTGCAATGACTCTCATCAATCTTCTTCATAAAATGTTTTCAATGAAAATAATTTTGAATAACCATCATGTCTATTGATAACTGAAACTGAAAAACAACTGATAATGAAATACTAAAATCAACTAACTAATCTAAGGACTCAACCACCAGCTATATACAAGCACAAGGGAGTCTTATTCTAAGCAACAACTAACTGCAATCATTAACTTCCACTCCTAAATATCATAGCATATAGTTAAGATTTAATTTTTTCAAATTATAACTAAAAAGAAAGAAGAATCCTAATAGAACTGAAACTCTATAAAACAGAATTGCATGTAAAACACACAACCATTTATTAGAATCCTATCAACAAAAGAGTTCTTATTTTCCAACGCTTTATTAAATTTTTATAATGATGCACGTTCAATCTCCATTAGGTTTCTTCAAACAATAGTTATTGCATTCATCTTAATCTAGAACTTCCCCTGTTTTGTTGTCCCAATCTTCTTTTTACTGTAGGTTATAGCCTCCAGTTGCTACGTGCTACAATTCCTCCTTGGTTGTAAAAAGGTTAATTCACAAAACATGTGCACAAGGCTAACTACCATAATTAAAACACATAATTCCATCCACATTTCATGCATACTCGCATATAAACTATACAATGCTATTATATATAAACTATACAATGCTATTATATTATAACCATATTTCCATTACTATGATTTTAGGTCCAAGGTTGTATAGTAAGCATGAAAATATAGTATAACATAGGATTATTGTTTGAAAGGTATTTTTAAAAGTGTCTGAAAGTATGCATAAAAGTAATAGAAAATAGGCTAATAACTAAACCCATCATTCCCCCCAACTACACTTTTGCTTGTCCTCAAGAAAAACACTAGGGGTACAGGTTATATTGCAAGGTGATCTGCCTAAGGTTCATAACAACATCAACTCCCTAGATCTCAAGTAAAAACCTTTGTAAGTTGCCAATTGCCTCATTTTGGTATTCCCAGCTCTCTCACATTCCTCACCTTTCTCCCCGGTCCAATATGGAATTTGATAGAGTAGCATAGGTGGGTGAAATGTGAGTGGTACCCAGTAAATCCCTATGTCAACACCAATTGTCATGTATTTGTGTACCCTTTCAAACATGGTGGTGAAATTATACATGGAATGAGGTTTATTTCTCTGTAATTCTAGGTTCAAGTTGTTTCATTTGCTCTGCATATAACTGTAGCATTGCTAACCCAAACCCACATCTAATGTTTGCATTCTTTTGTAATCTATTGTCCTTAGTTTTCAAATTTTCTTTCCTACAGCTTTATGATCTAGGAGTTTCAACTATTCATCTATAAGTGCATCAGGGTTTTTAGATTCTTTCCTTATGGGGAGAGCAATTGATTTCTCCCTCTCCTCACATTCCTCCATTATTTCTCCCTTGAGTTTTTATCTGGCACCACATAATTGTGTAAATATTATTCACACAACTGATCTTGCTCCTCAGGTGTAGAATCAACAAAAACATTAAGAAACTAAAAAAAAATTATCTTCCCAACTGATTGATTACTAATTAGCCTACTGATCTGAAAACTTAAAAATATTTCCTATAGAAATAATGCATATGTCCTCGCTCGAGGTTTGCATCTAACTTGACTGCTAATATTCTTAACTCCATGTCTTTCTTCTCCAACTCCTTAGCATTTTCTTCAATCAATTTTTTTCTTTCTTTCTTCCACTTTTCCTTTTCTTGTGCAAACTCATCAATCACTCTCCATAGCTGATAACCAAGTGACAAGGTTGTATGCTAAATTGGAGTTCTTATGGGAGGAGGTCTTTGATCTGGTACTTCCAGTTCTCCATCCCCAGTCTTAGTTATGGCGAATTGTGCCAATAAATCAAGTTTAGTACCATGGCCATATGTTTGCAATTTTTCCTCCATTTCCTATATTTTTGTTTCCCTTTCCTTGTCCTTCTTTTCATATCTCTGTACTAACTCTTCCAAATGTTTGATTTTGTCCAAGGCTTCTTGGAGCTCCTTCTTAACATTTATTTCTTCTATATACATTTATTTTGTTTCCATGAACTGCTCATTACCTCCCCCTTCATAGTCCTCATAGGTAGAACTATCTAGGGTTTCCTTTCATGTTTTCTTAGCAACAAACACATCTTCTAATTCTGAATCAGAAGTAGTAGACATGTATCTCTTCCTTTTCACAGGTATATTTACATTACCAAGGATATCTCCCTTCCTTTTAGAGTCTATCTCTACTAACATGACACCTTCCTCCTACTGTTCTTTGCTCTTTTCCTCTTCTTCAGGTTTCTCTATATTTCCCCTCATGACACCTTGTCTCTTTAATCTACCTGAACGTCTAGGTGTAGGTGTCTCCTTCTTAACATCCTTCTTTTGAACATCCCTCTTCTTCTTTTGAACATCCATCTCGTCATTTTGAACATCATCCTTCTTTTTTGTTTTAGAAGGTGTGGATGATGTGGATGTACTGCCTCTTATGATCTTGGGTCTTTGTTATTTTGAAGATGGAATTTCTTCAATTACTGGTGACCTAGACTCTAGCTCATTGTGTTCCTCATGTTCACCTTGACTACGGGTAGGTGAAGCCGTAGGTGAGACATGAGGGATTTCTCTAATAGGTTCATCTCGTGGCTCTAAAATCTCAGGTGCCACAAGTGCATCTAGTAAGCTATTAATATCTTCGCATTTCTTAACATCTTCATAGTCTACTTGTGGGTATTGAATTCTCAAACTTATTTTTACTAGTAAAGCAATCAAATAGTGGTGTGGTAGGGTAGTGTCACTTTTTTTCCTTTTGATACTCTAATGCCATTCTTTTCAACATGTTAGAAAGAAAAATTGGCACATTTACCAACCTATTGTGCCAAAGGTGACTAAGCAACTTAAAATGTACTGTATACAAGAAATTTTCCTACCGTCACTAGTAAGATATCTAACAATATAGGAAGCAAAATTAGCCCAAAACCAGGGAAGACAGAGCCTCTTTGTACCTTGTGAAGACGATTCCAAATTCTCTCCTCATTCACATAATTCTTCTTTGGTTACAACTACATTAGCACGTACTAGAAACTCTACTCCAGTTCTAGGTAACCCAAAAAATTGTGCTATGGCAACTTCAGATGCATCCACTAATAGTCCTTTCAGCATTACTTCATCATGCTCCACTGTGGCTGCAAACCTTTTTGTTATCTCATTGTCAAATTCCGTTAGTTTCAGGAAATAATCAAGCTAGCCAACTCTAGTAAAAATAGGTAAGACCATTGCATCTTCTAGTATTTTCTTATGACTTGATGACTCTCTCCTGATAACATCACCTCCCATTATGACTATTCTTTACTCTTCTCAATGTGTTAACCTTGAAAATTCAGCTCAATTCACTCCACCACCTTCAAAACCCTTCTCCTTCCTATTGTTTCCTCATGCAGCTTTACTACCATACCATAACTGCAACTCCCCTTCTTAGTATCAACTTAATTCGAGCTCACAAATAGGTTCTAGGTTCGACTTTGGGTTGGACTTAGCTCAAGTTCTTAGGATTAAGAATTTGGAAAACTGAAGTATCAACAAAAATTAGGTATAATTTTAGGATGGTTTTGTATGTCGCATCTATTTATTGCATTTGATTTGGGTGGCGGATTTTAAAAAAATGAGCTGAGTTGTACCCTCCCCCCAACTTAATGGTTGAAGTGACCTCACTTCAACTTGTAATTGGGAAGTGGTATGATTAGAAAGTATGGAAATTAATGATATGAATATTTTGCATGCATAAATTAATATGAAAGACATAATTAAAGTGTAAATAAATCCATGGTAATTATGATAGCGTACTTTGTGTACCAGTCGGATGAGACAAACTTATCACAGTGCGTGTAAATTGAATAACATGTATCCAGATTTTGATTTGATGTGACTAGAAATAATTGTAGGTGAATGAATTATGAGGTGGCAGATGCAAATTGATGTAACAGATTAGACAGATAATAGCTAGTGATGTGATAGCTCGAGTGTTCAAAATTTGAATTATTAGAAAAAAAATAAAGAAGCATGTTGCAGGTACTTTTTATGAAAAGATGGATAGTGCATGTGAGTAGGCTGAGGTGAATGTTTATGAACTATAGTTAATGTGGTGCCAACTGATTTGAATTTTTTCTTTTCTTCTGCTAAACGGTGCTACGAGTACCTTCAGCAACAAGACCCATTTTGAATGTTGACAACTATTATGCTACAGGTCCCTACGACATCAAGACCCTTTTTGAATGTGAAATAAAATAGATCCCTCTAGAGAAAATATAAACATCATTATAACCATGTTGCATGTTCTTGTGAGATAAAATATGAAATTAATCCTGAGTGACTTCAAGGATTGAGTTGTGTAGCTCAATCTCTAGGACACCTAAAGTACTTGGTATGTCATGTGTTGCTAAAATGTCACTGTTGATTTCTGAACTTGTATCTGGATCACTATGAGCACCATACTGCTGAAACAGGGAGAAAATAAAATTGTCTTTCTATTATGGTTTCTTATACAACTTCAATCTATGGCCATTAACCAGAAGAGAGAATCCGACTGCATCTATCATGTGCAACTTAACTACTCCATTGGGATAGAATTGATTGATTTGATAAGGGACCAACCACCTGGGTTGGGGTTTCCTCTTGAAATATTTGTATCTTGAATCATATAACAATGCCCAGTCCCCTACATTAAACACCTTTGTTTTAATATGCTAGTCATGCCACTTCATCCTTTCTTGTTGTACTGCCTTAGTGTGATGGATTGCCTCCGTCCTAATTTCATCCAATCCATTTAAATTATGTAACCTCTCCTTTTGAGATGTTGTTAGATCCATTCCCAATTACACTATTGTCCTTAATATCTTATATTCAAATTCAATTGGAAGAATTGTTGTTTTACCATACACTAGCTCATAGGGTGTAAAACCAGTTGTTTTCTAGGTTGTTCTATATGCCCATAATAATTTTGGTAACCTT
The DNA here is from genome assembly GCA_007258455.2 of Sequoia sempervirens. Lineage (NCBI taxonomy): Eukaryota > Viridiplantae > Streptophyta > Pinopsida > Cupressales > Cupressaceae > Sequoia > Sequoia sempervirens. The sequence continues at coordinate 38,901 of VDFB02259279.1, forward strand.
TCAACCCAATCTTTCCTATGTAGTTACACTGTATTGGTGAGAATACTTTCAATTTCTCTATTAGTAACCTCCACTTGACCATTAGCCTGAGGGTGGTAAGGTGTTGACTTCTTGTGCCTAATTTGGTATTCTTCAACCAATTTAGTGACGAGGTCTAAAGTAAAATATGGACCTTGATCAGTGACTATTTCTCTAGGTACTCCAGCCTAGTAAATATATCCTCATACAAGAATTTAGCCACATTACCATCTCTGACAAACTATAATTTTGTTACTTCTACCCACTTAGTCAAGTAATCAGTGTAAACAAGAATGTATTCCTTGTTGTTGGAAGTAGGTGAGATTGGTCCAATAAAGTATAAACCCCATTTATCAAAAGGATCTAGTGTTAACTGAGGCTGCAATGTCATTTCATCACTCCTTATTGGTTTACCCATCCTTTGGCACCTATCACAACTCCTTGTGTATTTAACATAATCCTTGTGAAAAGTTGGCCAATAATAACCAGTTGTGAGGATCTTAAATGTTATTCTTTTTGCTATAAAATGACCTCCCCATGGCTCATCATGGCAAGCGTTCATGATATCAAAGCTTTCATATTCCCATATGCACCTTCTCATGATGTTGTCAGGGTCAAAGTAAAACAAATAACTTGATATCCAAGAGTATGGGAAACACATGTGTACCAATTGTCTCTTTTCCCTTAGAGAAAAGTGTGGTGGAATTTGTCTTGTTACTAAATAATTGACAATTTTAGCATACTAGGGTATATGTACATTTAGAGAAAATAATTTTTCATCTGGGAATGAATCATCTGCCACTCCTTCAGCTGATTGTGTTGGCAATCTTGATAGAAAAATACACTACATTAGCCTTACCAAGTTTTTCCACTATTGTAATATCAAACTCTTGTAGAAGTAGTAGTCATCTGACTAATCTTCCTCCTACTACAAGTTTGTTCATAAGATATCTGATAGGAGTGTGGTCTGTATGGACAAAAACTAAATAACTAGTGATGTAATGCCATAATTTATTGATGGCATGTACCACTGCTAGCATCTCCTTTTTGGTAACAATATAATTTAGCTTTGCTCCTTGAAGATTCTTACTAATGTAGTAAATTTCATACTCTTTGGTACCTTCTTTCTGACCCAAAACTACTCCAATAGCAAAATCTGAAGCATTTGTATGCATATGAAAAGGTAAGGTCCAATTTTCCCCCCTCAAAATAGGTGCTTGAGTCAAAGCTTTCTTCAGCTCTTCAAAGGAGTGTTGGCATTCTAATGTCCACTCAAATTCAATGTCTTTACCTGGCAAAACAAACAATGGTGCAACAATTTTATTGAAGTCTTTAATAAACCTCCTGTAGTAGCCTGCATGGACAAGAAAACTTTTGATATCTCTTTTCTTTTGTGGAATAGGTAATGTAGAAATAATTTCTATTTTATGTGGATCAACCTAAATCCTTGCACTGGATATGAGGTGCCCTAAAACAATGCCCTACATCATCATCATAAAGCACTTTTCATTACTGAGTGATAGGTTGTTTTCTTTACATATTTTTAATACCTTTTCTAGATTGTTGACGACTTCCTCATAAGTTTCTCCATATGCGGTGAAATCATCCATATATATCTCCATGCAGTCATGAGCATAATTAGAAAAGATACTGAGTACTTCCCTTTGAAAAGTAGTTGGAGCATTGCATAAACCAAAGGGTAGAACAAAGTAGGCATAAGTACCCTAAGGAAATGTGAATGTAGTTTTGTCTTGATCTTCTAGAGCAATTTTTATTTGATTGTAACCACTAAAACCATCTAGGAATGAAAAATACTTTTCCCAGCTAAAGTATCAAGCACTTGATCTATAAAGGCAAATGGTAAGTCGTCCTTCTTAGTGGCTATGTGCAATTCCCTGTAATCCACACAAACTCTCCACTTTCCACCTTTCTTGGGAACAATGACCAAAGGTGAGACCCATTCACTGTCAAATATAGGATAAATAAAGTCTGCATCAAGGAGTTTTTGAAGTTCAACTTTCAATATTTCTCTCAATGCAGGGTTCATTTGTCATTGAGGTTATCTAATGGATCTATAACCACCATTGATATAGATCCTATGCATACATAAGTCAAGATCTATGCCTTTCATATCATGGTAATCCCATGAATATGTTGCTAAGTGTGCCTGCAACACTGTGTGTAGGGAATTTTGTTACTCTTCAGTCAAGGCATTGTTTATGTTCAACATTTTTCCTCGCATGGCTTCTAATTCCTTGGATGATTCTTGTACAGATGAGAGGTCAAGGCTTGGAATGATTGGTACACACTATTGTGGAAATAAGGAATGAAAAATATGAGATATTTCTTTCGAGGAATTGGTGGGTATAGTACTTTGCAAGGGGTCTTGTAGGCATGCAAGACAGTCCTGTTGCTATGGGCTCCTACCACAATCATTTTGTAGTATGTGAGCAATGAGCTCATCTTCATCGTGATCATCCAATAGATGGTTGTGTTCTATGGTCATCAATTTCTGCATGGAATAGTTATCTTTCTCATCCATAGTGGGTCAAATATTTTGCTCAAGATCAGCATAAGGTTGGGTTGGAGGATAGAGGACCAATTTCTTGGTCACTATCCCATTATATATTATCATATTGTCAGACCTACAACCTATGAATGCATCATTTTTAGCTAACCATGGTCTACCTAGGATGAGTGGGTATCCTACAAGACTAACCTTTGGCTGTAAAACTATGAAATCAACAAGATATTCCCAAGAATCCAATGCAATAACTAAATCTTCAATTATTCCTTTAGGCTTGATTGTTGACCTATCAACCAATTGTAAAACAGTTTGTGTAGGTCTGAGGTTAGCTAACTAAAGTAATTGCATTGTTTCTTTAGACATAATATTGATTGTTTCCCCCCAATTCTATCAAGGTGTTCTTAATAAGGGTCCCATTAATCTTAATGTCAATTATTGGACTACTAGGGTCTATGTATTTAGGAACAATTATGTTTCCCAACATGATATCAACAAAGTTTCCCAAGACATGGATTGTCTAAGGATCCTTCCTTTTCCTTCCTGGTTTCCTAAGACATAGGTCCCTCACAGTTTTAGTATAAATAGGGATATCCTTGATAGCTTGGATGAGTGAAATATTTATGCTCACATCCTTTAATTGAATTAAGAGGTATGTCTCGTCCTATGTGTGATGCTTTTGAATGGCTAAGCATTCAAGTAAAGGAGGCTTTGGACTTGAAGTAGTTTGGTGTTCCTGATTTGACTCAGGTTCAAAAGGTGTTTTGTCTGAAGCTTCAACTGTAGGTTCCTCATCCTCCATCTCAGTGATTTGGGAGGATGAAGGTCTAGCAAGTTGTTTTCCTAATCTGAGGTGGATATCACTCACCTCTACCCCATAAGTGGGGTATTACATAGCTTCATTAGTATAAGCCTATTGGACAAGCTTGTTGTTAGGGTTAGGTATAGGTTGGGTAGGTATTTGTGGTGGCTTAGGTGGCTGGGATGTAGGATTTGATGGAGGAATAATGGATTGTTGTTGGGGTTGAGGAGGAAGCATAGGCTGCTGATAGTTCATGTTTTGTTGTTGCCACTCTTGACCTTTTTGCCATTGAGGCTGCCATTGGTTTTGCTGATTTGGCCATTGGGGATTGTAATTGAAACCTTGGAAATTTTGTTGTGATCAAGGATTTGGCTACTATTGATTCCAATTTTGCTGGGGTTGTGGCCATTGTTGAGGGTTTTACCATTTATTTTGGTTTGTTGGCCAGGGCTAAGAGTTCCAAGCAGAAAAGTTTTGATTTCCAATGGGAAAGGATAAATTAAAGCTAAGAGGTTCTTGTGGCATACCTTGTATTTATTTCCATGACCTTCTTTGAGCTATATAAAAGAGTTGTCCATCCTCTCCTTCAAGTGGCTGAAAATCAAATTTCTCAACTTTATCTTGTTGGATAGTAGCCACCCTCTTTCATTTACAGTTTGATTTCCTTTCCCTACAACTTGGGTAGTATTCAGTGAGAATTGCTTTAGCTTCCTCTTTCTTCTTCTTGATGTGGAGAGTATCCAATCAAGTTGCTAAGTGGTTGATAATTTCCTCCTTCATTTTGGAAAATAGATTGCTTAATTCTATCTTTGAAACCCCTATAAATGATTTGCTAATAGTGGATGTCCTATCTCCTCTTGGTCTTTTAGTGAAGGTCTTGGAGTAATTCCTGCAAAGCTTGCAAATTTCTTCAAATGGTATCTGAGAGATATCCCCTTATCTAATGAGGTTGAGAGCATCCATACAGTCCTCATTGATTCCCCTAAAAAATACTAACTCGGGGGATTCTTCAGATAACTTGTTCTAGGGGTTTTTCTTTGAGGCAAACTAAAATCTCTCCACATAATCTTCTAATGGTGCATCATCCTTCTATGACATTTTGAAAATTTCATCTATCCTCCTACTAGGTCCCCTACAGTAGTCTTGGTACTTCTCCAAGAACAATGTCTTCATGGTATCCCAATCAAGAACAACATCCTTACCTAATCCCATAAACCATCTTAAGGCTGCATCTTTTAGAGTGGCAGGGAAAAGCTTGAGCCTATGAGCATCAGAAGTATAATCATAAATTTTGCATAGGACATAAAATTCAAATAGAAATGTATCTAGGTACTCAGTCATTAACCCATAAAAGACTAGTAAGGCTGAAGGAGGGATATTCTTCAGCACAGTAGCCCTTTCCTGGTTAGTGATTGGGAACTCAAAGGTGGCACATTCAGGATCATCCATTGCATCTCCCATGGTTTGGTATGTCCCCTCTATCGGTGTGCTAGATGTTGGTGATAGGGAAATTTCTTCTTTGGTATTATCCTCACTCTAAGTACTAGATTCACCAATTTCTTTTATGGCTTCTTGGCATGTAGAGGGAATAAATATGCCCAAAGAATCTCTCTACCTCTACATACATGAAATATGGATTTATATAGTAGCGGTCCTACACAATGTTAGTGTATCTTTTGGTGTTTGAAAAAGATTAAGTCTAACAGTCCTAATACTGAAAACAAGATGTAAACTATGAAATCTCAAAAAACAAGTCTATAAAGATAGCATTGTCCCCAACAACGACGCCTAAAATGTACAGTCTTAAACTAACATGTATCGTAAACTTGGTAGAACCTACACAATTCAGAGGTATATCTAAATGAACAGTCCACTCAACATTGCAAAGACTACATTAAAATGTCAACCCAAGGTTTGTAAAATTGTGATGGTGTTGCATTGTATGTGCCTTCAGAGACTCAAGGCTACCCAAGTTAGCCTATTCAAGATGTTCTACTTGCTGAAAATTCACAAAATTGTAAAACAATAAAAGAAACAAATTGGTGTTAATGGCTATAGGTGCCTACAAATTAATCTATAACTGAACTGCTGCTAATAAAGTATTACTGTATCAACTCAAAAATGATCAAAACTAACAACTAAACTTATTTTAACCTCCGAAGTACTATTGGTTAACCAAATACATGCATGCTCGTGAACATTCATTACTAATAATTAAAGTACGAGATTCTAATTTAACTTGCATGCAGTTCATGAAGTAATGACAAACAAAAAACATCTACTAAATAGAAATAAACAAACTATAAATGAAGTGAAGAACAGTTACCTTGAATGACCTATTCAAGTGGTTGTTCTCACTTAACTAAAACCAAATCTAACTATCAGATTCTACACATCTATGTGAATTTGAACTTCATTCATTGCATATCACAAAAGATTATATAAAATCTTCTTCATAGATTGTATCCAATGAAAATTATTTTGAATAACCATCATTTCTATTGATAACTGAAACTAAAAAAAAATTGATAACAAAATACTAAAATCAACTAACTGAGCTAAGGACTCAACCATCGGCTATATACAAGCACAGGGGAGTCTCATTCTAAGAAAAAACTAACTACAATCATTAACTTCCACTCCTAAATATTAGAGCATATAGTTAATATCGAATTATTCAAACTATAACTGAAAAGAAAGAAGAATCCTAGTAGAACTAAAACTCTATAAAATAGAATTGCATGTAAAACATACAAACACTTATCAGAATCCTATCAGCAAAAGAGTTATTCTTTTCTAGTGCATTATTAATTTGTTATAATGATGCACGTTTAATCTCCATCAAGTGTCTTCAAACAATAGTTATTGCATTAAGCTTAATCTAGAACTTCCCCTATTTTGTTGTCCCAGTCTTCCTTTTGCTACAGGTTACAACTTCCAGTTGCTACGTGCTACAGTTCCTCCTTGGCTACAAAAAGGTTAATTCACAAAACATGTGCACAAGGCTAACAACCATAATTAAAACACATAATTTCATCCACATTTCATGCATACTCACATATAAACTATGTACAATGCTATTATATTATAACCATATTTCCATTACTATGATTTTAGGTCCAAGGCTGTATAGTAAACATGTAAAGATAGCATAATATAGGAGTATTGTCTGAAAGGTATATCTAAAAGTGTCTAAAAGTATACATAAAAGTAACAGAAAATAGTCTAATAACTAAACTCATCACCTACGTTTGTATGTATATAGATATTCATATATCTATCCTTCCATATGACACATATATGCTCATATTTAAATGTATGATAAGTTTTTATCCAAACTAGAGAAAAATTTATATTTGAGAGATATTTGCGTTTTAGCACCTTAAAATCTCCTAGCATTATAGCTGTGGTTTTGTCGAGAACGTAAAGTCCTCTTCTCAAATTTAAATTACCATGCATAGGTAATAATAAAGACTCTTGGTCTAATATATAATATGATAACTTTTAAAAGACAATAAAGACATATTCACTTCTAATTTACGTTTTCATACCCTCTTATTGATATGTAATATAAACTTGTTTAATATCAATATAAATAAGACATTGTCTCATTGGGACAATATCAAATTACCATACTTATCTTTTCTTCGCTACTTTGGTTTAGCAAGTTGGTTGTTTGAGTTAAAAATAGCTTTAGGGATATTTTAACCTTCCACTAAAGCTCTCTTTCTCTCACATACATATATATAATAATTCAGAAGCACATATTGCAAACATGATTTAACAACCTAATTAAAAGAAACTACTTAATATACCCAACTGGCTTCCTCGGTTCTGATTATCTCTTTGTATTTTAAATTACCTTTATGCATAAATAACTAAGTTATTTGTATATGTACTCATATACTTTTCTAACCATGATTTGCACATAAAAAATGGTATAAGCAAACTCAGGTAAATAAAGAGCTTGATTCAAAATTTGAAAGAGAAGAAAAGACAATTATTTTAATCATACCTGGATTAAAATATCTTGACTTGATTCTTGATAATCCTTACTTCCAATCTACTCTATGAATTAGCTTTAACCTATTTCCTTCTCAATTCCCAACTCTCAGCTCAGCTCTTGCACCTCACCCTTGCTTCTAAACCGTTAAACTACAACTACCAAGCAATCTATGATTAAAACTAGCAAACTATCCTCACTCTTTGACTACTTGATAAACAGAATATCAAATTCTCTTTACTCAAACTTCGCTCTCCTCACAAACTCATATATGCACTATACTCCAAATTATCAAACAAATGAACCACCAAATGTTGAGCATTTTCCCTCTATTTATACTAAAAATGGATATAAATCAGTTGCAAAAAGGAAGCTCAAACAATTCACACTAGGCCCACCATTCAAAAAATTGCTAGGCGTATGGGTTGAGCTAATTGACTCAGCCTCTTTGAAGTGCCACGAATGGATTCCAAAATAAATCGACAATGCCACTACAAATTTGTGGAGATTTTAGTTCCAAAACAATGCAAATTCAATTGGAAAAGACATCAAAGACCAATCAATTTCCTCCTCTCAACTTCCACGGCTAGGATGGGCACAACATACTTTTTTGGTAGTTTTACATTGCAGAATAAGTCTCTTAAACTTGCACGTTGGTAGTCAAACCCTATTCAAACACTCTTTATTGCCTTTTTCCCAAGCCAAGGGCTTGCATTATGATTAAAACATATGCCAAATATCCCTCCATTTGCCACCTTCACATGGTTGTTATAATAACTATCAAAAGTGCCATTGCTCAGCCACTTATATGGTAGAAAAAACAAGTTAATGTATGCATAGTGTGGCACCTACAATGGCAACCCATTACTTGTTTTTAACACCCATTCAAATTTCCATTGACCCTGCATTCACGTGGCATATCTGCCAAATTTACTAACTATAATATATATTATAGTATATGTATTATAATGTAAATACTATAATATATATATAATAATGTATATATTTATATATATATATATATATATATATATATATATATATATATATATATATATATCACTTAAATACCTGCATATATATTATTGTAGAGCCTAAACTAATGTATTGTAAACTTGGTAGAACCTACACAATTTAGAGGTTTATCTGATTGAATAGTCCACTCAACATTGCAAGACTATATTAAAATGTCAACCCAAGGTTTGTAAACTTGTGATGATGTAGCATTATATATACCTTCAGAGACTCAAAACTGCCTAAACTATCATATTCAAGTGATTCTACTTGCTGGAAATTCATAGAATTTTAGAACAGTAAAAGACAGACCAAAACTAGTGGCTACGGGTACTTACAGCTTAGATTGTAACTGAACTGTTGTTGATAAAATATTACTATGTCAACTTAAAATGGATAAAAACTAATGACTCGGCTAAATTAACCTTTGAAGTACTACTGGTTAACCATTACATGCATGTTCATGAAGATTCATTAACAATAAGCAAAGTATGATATTCTAGTTTAACTTGCATAAAGTTCATGAAGTAATGATAAACAAGAAACAACTATTAAACATAAATAACAACTGGAAAAATGAGTGAAGAATAGTTACCTTGAGTGGCCTACTCAAGTGGTTGTTCTCACTTTAACTGAAACCAAATCTAACTAAAAAATTCTACACATCCAGTAAAATTGACTTCATTCATTGCATATCATGAAAGATTACATAAGATCTTCTCACATATTATAGCCAATCATTCTGAATATTCATCATGTCTTAAAACTGAAAGTAACTGATAATGAAAGATTGAAAAACTAGCTAACTTATCTACAAATTCAACCATCAGCTATATATACAAGCTTGAGGGAATCTGATTCAAAACAACAACTGACCGTAATCATTAACTTCCACTCCTAAATATTAGAGCGTACAGTTAATAATGAATTGTTCAAACCATAACTAAAAAGAAAGAAGAATCCTAATAGGACTAAAAATATGTAAAACAAAATTGCATGTAAACACACAAACATTTGTCAAAATCCTATCAGTAAAGGATTCATTCTGCTTCAACCTGTAGACATCCAAATTTGGACACTTAATTTATCCAAATTTATCACTTTTCGTCTAAACATCCGCTTATCCGAGTTAATTAAGTAATATTACTATTATTTAATTAATATCTTTAATTCTGCCAAATCCCTAAGGTATTTAATTAATAATTAAATACCTTACCCTTCTTAAATCCTCTTTTCATCAAATAAATTAAATAAATATTACATTTATTTAATTCCTCACATGTCATTTTCATCTAATCCTAATCCATTTCCTAATCTCTTCATTAAGGATGTGCACATGCCTAATCCTTGATTAGGATGTGTCACATCCTCCAACTTTTGCAAGTTGGCTTTTAATCCTAATTAACCCCTAATTATCTTCTAATTCTTGATTAATTAATCTTAATCAAGCTTTTGTCAACTCTTCCAACCCAAGGAATTTTAATTCCTTTTTATTTATCCTAGATTCCCCTCTTTTATATGTGAATTTTTAATTCACATTCCATCCTTCCAAGGCTTCTAGAACCTTGGACTTGTCACAATCTCCACATGTGACCAAGTCCCACCTTTTGGAGCCCACCTTTTGGAGCACAGTTTGGAAGGTAAAATAGGCATTTTGGCTTCGTTTTTGCTCTAATTTTTTGTTGTTTTCAAGTATTAACTCTCTAACATTGTTTTGGCAAGAATATTGGTGCATTTGGCTAACGTTTTACAGCGTATTAGGGCGTACTTGATCAAGAACGAAGGAAAAGACAGCTAACATTTGTTTGCAGGGCCATCTATTTGATTACATCTACAAGAAAATTATCCTTGTTGTTTTGGAACATAGTCTAATTAGGGGAATAAACTTCATTGCTTGCTGTGATTGTTTATTCTTGTGTTATCCAAGGGGGCATTAATTTGTTTTCGCTTTCCCCTTGCACTTCGTGTGAGCCTGGGGAGTAGTTGGAAATGGTTAGTGTCTTCTTTTTAGTGGGACCTACTTGGGGATTTCATCACCCCAAGGGACGATTCCAACCACGCGTACCGACGGGGTATATAAAGGGGGGAGAATGAAAGTTGTACCCCAATCCAGTCGCGTCGAAGCTAGGGTGATACCTAGATAGACGTGAAGAGTTGGTCCGAGCCTTTCAATATCTTGCTGGGGTTCCCGACTCATGCTTGTGACGGACTGGTGTTCACGGTTGTGCCTCACGTACCGAGAGTAAATCGAGGAATCCCTAGAAGCCTTGTGCATCCTAAATTAAGACTGTCTTGCCATACCCTTAATATTAATCATAGGATTGTGCTTGCTTGAAGTGTTTTCTTGTAAAAAATCTGTCAAATTTTTGATACTTTGGCCTTACTTTATCATTTTGCGTCCTTGCCATAGCCATTGCCATCAAAACCAAACTCTGCCTTACTGCAGAAAGGCGGCAGTGCCCCTGATTTACTACAAAAAGGCGGCAGCGCCCCTGATTTTACTGCAGAAAGGCGGCAGCGCCCCTGATTTTACTGCAGAAAGGCGATAGTGCCCCTGATTTACTGCAGAAAGCTATCAACGCCCCCGATCTTGCTGACTACGCCCCTAATTTTGCTATCAATGCCCTGATCTTTACTGCAGAGGGGCGGATTTGCCCTCCCGAAGACCCGAAATTGCCCCATTTGGATCCGTTTAGCCTCTAAACCATCATTTAATCATTCCCAATCATTATCTCATCATCCTAAGCCTCTATTTTATCACTCTACGTCTCCCGAAACCTCCATTTGATCCCTTTAAACCTCCATCTTATCATTCTGAACCTTTGTTTAACCATTATAAATCCCCACTCATTCTTCGTAATCGTCTTCAATCCACCCATTCATTCTAATTTCCTCATAATTTTACCGCCAAACACCACTCATAACCAAACCTCCTTAAACTTGCTTTACAAAGTGGTTACCCAAATTGACCATAGCACTTGAATTTGATTATTAGCCTTTAACTTCAACCCCAATCAATTCGCTTCCATCTTGAGGTGAATTCAGTGTTGTAAGTTATCATCCTTGGCCCAATCAATCCATTCCTATCCTAAGGTGGATTCGGTGCCATAATCATCCTCTTAATCAATCAAAAATCTATGTCACTAAAGGTAACTTCCTGTGATCAAGCTTAAGGTCTCTCTCTCACATCTTTCATCATCCAATCACACCCATCCATAGTCCAAATCTATCAAAACCAATCATTCGATCAAATTACCCGATCAATCAAATCACATCTGTTCAACCAATGCTATCCTATTGATCTTAATAATCCAATCCAATTCAATCAAAATCCAATCTTGCCAATCCAAATCCGATCCCATCAAAATCTGATCCAATCCAATACATCCAAACACAATCTGATGAAAATCCAAATCCCATCAAAATAAAAATCAATCCCATCACATCATCCAATCATCCTAATCTGAGCTTTAATCCGATCCTAATATGAGCTTAACTTAAATCCTGATTTGAGCTTTAGTCCATCACCTTTGATCCATTTTATTTATCCTATCATCATCATGAATCCTCATCCCCCATCAATAGTAGTCAAGGGAAACCCTAATTACATTGACGACAATAATGAAAGTCTTGTTGATCAAGAAGTATATGACATAGATCCCCTTGACACTATCATATCTAGTAAGCTTTCTCCACCCACTTTCCATAATCCAATCACCCCTTCCAGTTATCCCATCATGTCTTCATCCATGACTAATCATACTCCTTATGCCACCTTTGACAATGGATATCCAGTATCTTCTTCATCCCCATATTTGTCATGTCCTTCATCTACATCATCCTCTTATACAACATCTACATCCTCTTATCCTAATTTTCCATCCCAATACTCCTATTACAATTCCCCATCCATGTCCCCCTATCGTAATCCTCTTTCCCAATCTTCCCATACTAATCCTACATCCACACCCTTTTACCTTAATCCTACATCCATGTCTCCTCATCATAATCCACCATCCCAATACCTTTATTATAATCCATCCCCCACATCCTCTTGTCCCACTACACCACCTATATCCTCTTGTCCTACCTACAATCCATGTCCATCTTAATTCACCATCTTAATTCCAATATCCTTACCTTAACCCTCCATCCAATCCTAATCCCCCATCTACTCATAGTCCTACATTCATCCCATTCCTCCACCTAACCCTAGTCCACCAATCCATAATCCCTCATCCATTTCTACCACCCTAGCCAAGCCAACCATATGCAAGTCTCTCATTTCAGAAGTTCTCCAAGGACTCATTACAAAGAAGCCATCCCCAACTCCACATCTTGAAGTCATGGAACCATGCCATCTAGATCCATCATCCACGGTCACTAGTGATGAGACCCTTCTCCATACCACACCTATTATTGATGTTACCACCCCTAGTATGCTCAAACTATTGAAACCATTGAACCCACTAAATCCATTGAACCCCACCTCCTACTCCAAGAACCACCGAATCCATCAAAGACACCCAATTCCAATCCACTCCCTCTACTCCTAGATCCACCCAAATCCAATCCACTCCTCCCACTCCTAGTAGCACCAAAACCCATTCCAATGAACCTCATGAATCTTTCATCCCTCCATCTTCCCCACTTGAAGAGTCCCAACAAGACTCTATTACCATGCCTCCCGCACACGATGAGTCACGCCAAGAGTCTAATCCAAAGCATGCCAGCATATCCCCTTCTCCAGATCAAGATCCTACCATCCCATCTAGTCCACCTCAAGATCACAGTCCCCCATCCATTCCATCCCATGATCCCCTTGTCATTCAAGCTTCCTTTGCTCCATCTCCATCTCCATCGCATGAGCCTACTACCACAAATCCAGATCCTATCATGGCCCCTACTCCTCTCTGATGTTGCTATCCCATCATCTCCTTCTCATGATCCCCATCATCGCCTAAAATGCTATCCCCACACCGCTTGCATATCCCCTTGGTCCTCTCACATTCCTCCATGGCGGTCTCCTCGCAGAAGAAAAACAAAGCATATACACCAACCCTCCTCTTCCACCTAATAATGAACTCGCATCATTCTTCCAGAATAACAAAAATCCTGTCCTAAATCGAATGCTCAAGAGAATGAACTATCAAGGAAAAGGTTTAAGCCTTCATGAGCAAGGTATTATAGAGCCCATCCAAGCTAAAGAACATTTGTATTCGCAAGGTCTTGGATGTACTACTCATGACTCACAATCTAAAAATGTTGGTACAACCTCTAAACGTCCTCAACAAGCCTTTTCCAAAAGAAATGTCGGCTCTTCTCATCGCCCCACCAGATCATATGTTGCCATCCCTCCTCCTCTATCATATCACCCCAAAACAACCGTCCAACTTCCTCCTTCATCCGCTCCATCCATATTGGGTCCTTATGTCCCCTCATCCCCCATTCCATATCCTCCAAGTCCTAAGTCTATTTTGGGCCCTTATATCCCAAAATCACCTCCCCCATCTTGTCCTATTCATCCTTTCATCCATCCATCACCTATCCATGTCACTCATCATAACTATCCCACTCTCATGTTCCCTAATCAGGATCAACAAAGGCACGTACCTGTACATCATCCATCCACATATCATCCTAAAAATCCTACCTTCATCCCTTCATTCATGTGTCCTCCACATCATCCATCCATTCACACCCATCCCATTGCTACTAAAATCACTTTGGCTGTTAAAGAAAAAATGCATAAATCTAAGCATCCACATGAATCTACGACTCCCCATGTCCCCTCTAAAATACATGGTGAAGAAAAGAAAAATCTAAATCTAAATCCAATCCGTAGGCCACAAAGGCCCACCCAAGAAAAGATCAAAACCATGTGGATCCCAAAGAAAAAAGATGCAATGCCATCACAAGAAAAATCTGTAAGAACATTCAAAGTCGCTAATCCAAAAGCTAATCATACACCCCTTTCATCTCCTAAGTCTGTTTTGGGTCCTTATGTCCCGAAATTCACCATTCCATCTCCTCCATTATCCCCACATTCTCCATCCATCAATCCTATTATCTTTCCACATCCACCACCACATGTGCCAATGTTGGTCCTGAACACATCTCCCCATCACATATCCACCCATTCATTCTATCCATACCCTTTCCAGCATCCCATCCATTATCCCATGTATCAACCCCATCAAATTCCTCTAATTCACCCTCATGTGTAATCCATTTAGCCTAATAAGGTTGTACCAACATCCAACAGTCACTTCAAACATGGGCTCTTAACACCTTGATCCTTATTACATGTCTTCTAAATCTGCTTATCCACTTCCTTATCCTTACCCATCTCCTTCTGCATGACATCCAATAAAAAAAATAAAAAAAAACAAAATAGTAAAGAGAAATAATCCATCCAATGGTGAAAACTTGGCAAACAAGCGCCTTGGATAAGTACCATGATGAAAACCTGGCAAACAAGCGTCATGTGTAAATCCCCATCTGCACTTGGGGGCAACATCTTGATATGCATTCCCTCCATCCGCTATGCTTCCAGCTATGCACCCGTCTTCCTGTTATCCATCCTCTTCATGAATCCCCCCCATCCCACCTATCTTCCACATCCTACCATCATATCCCATTTATCTCCCATCCCTCTATCCTTCTTGTGATCTTGATCACAATAGGGGCACCTATCTATGCATGCTTTGGACACCTATTGGTATACATTCCCTTCATCCATGCTCTATCATATTCCTTAGTCACCCATCCTATCCTCATCTAGTTATCTCCTTTATCTTCCCATCCACTTGTCTTCTATCCCTCATGCCTCCTCATATATGACATATCTAGAGTGGGGGCATCTGCTTCCTTTGTGACATAGTCTTTGGAGACATCATCTATCCTAGCATCCCTTTCATCTCCCAATCCTTCTGTCCCTATCCATCTATCACAGCATCCTTTCCATCTCCCCATCCTTATCTTCGTATCCATCTATCCTAGCATCCCTTTCATCTCCCAATCTTTATATTTCCATCCATCCAAACAATCCCTCCCATCCCCCATCCCTATCCTATATCTTTATCCAATCTTCCATCTTTATCCTCATCCCATCTAACAATCCCTTATCATTGGTATCTGGCTATCGGCCTCCCCCCATGCAACCCAACGCCATTTATCTCATCGTCATCACCCTGGCTTCTCTTGCACATCTTTCCAATCCCCTATCACTTTTCATCACTCATCTATCTATCATATCATCATCCCAAGTCATTTTAATGCTTTGATAACTATCCCATCCCTGAGCTTTACGTGATCGTCATCATCCTATCCAATCCAACAGGTCTATCCTATCTTGTCATATCGGTCCCATCTTTTTATCCACTTATCCTATCATCTTATCATCCTTTATCCATCGTTTCCCTTTGGTCTTTGATCGAACTACATTGCCCTTGCGCTTTCACGTAGGCAAGGTCGATCATTTGATCCGCCCCCGCGGTTCCATCATCGATCTTCACTTTGCTCTTCTATCATCTATCATCGGTCTTTCTCCTTTTGTCCATCCTATCTTTACCATCCATCAAGGTCTCCATCTTGGTCAGTCGTCCACCTTTCACTGAACTACGAGGGCTCTGCACTTTCACGTAGGCAAGGCTAATCTTTGATCGGCCCCCGAGCCCCTAGGTCCTTAGGGTGTGTGAGTCCCATGTCTTGTCTTCCTTGTGTCGTGCCATCAAGCTATGCCCTTATCTAGCCAGTTCTTCACAAATGAGATCCACTTGTATCATGAGATCCAATCGATTTTGAACATCCCACGCCATAACAATCTTTTAGTTTCGTATCCATCATCTTCGGTCTCAACAAGATGCATCCTTCCTAACAGACCTCATCAATCCCATCCATCCTCTTGATCCTATGGCAAATGACGTTTGAAATTGATTGTGATATTTTGATACTTTTGGATTTAGTTTATCATTTGAGCTCCCTATCATCACTTGTCAAAGCTGCCATAATCTATCATATTATGGTGTGTTTTGACTGGTTAACATAGGGGCATATCTTGACCTTTTGCTTGATTGTGTCTTCTTGGTTGTCCCACGTAGTACCCACCAAGATCCCTGAGGTCTTGTGTTATGCTGGGGCATCCTTTTGTGCTTGTGGTTATCTCAATACCTGGCTCGACCAAGGTCATTGTGACTTTGGGGTGTTGGGATAGCCTTTTTGTCTATTGTGTTTGTTTTATGCATTAGACACTAATTCGCCTTGGTTCTTCATACCCTGACATCTTGTGTCTTATGCTATAGCAAAAATCAGTGCTCCAAAGATGGAAAATTGAATTTCGAATTGCATTTCATTTTCCATTTCATCATCTTGCATTTATCCACCATCCCTTCATCCTTTTTCACAATCCCCCCATCCCTCCATCATTTTTCCTATCTCTTCATCCTTTCTCTTGCATCTTGCATTCTTCTTTTCTTGCCCCCAAGGTTGGTTTTCGCCCACCACTCGGCTCCTGCCCCTCGGGGCGGCTCCGCCTCCAACTTTTTCCCCCCAATTTCCCGCTACATTTTGACTTTTTTTTCAAACCAATTCTGACCCATTTCCTTATTTTTCCTAACGAACAAAACCCATGTCTTGAAATTTTCAAAATTGATTTTTGATTTTTACATCGAAACTTCTGGAGGCCATAACTTTTGACTCGGGTGTCCGTTTGAGCTGAAATTTGACGGGTGGTTGCGTTATGAGATAATGAGTGGATTTCCAACTAGTTTATGTGAAAGTCGTTGGAACCCGTTTTGACACATTTTTGGGGCCTCAAACTTTCATCTTAACCCTTAAAATCCCAATTTAGTATTTTTTTCTAGCATTTTGAAAAATTGCACTCAACTCGAAATGCATATCTCGAATTTGGGATGTTAGTTGGCAATTCATCCTATCTCAATATTGGGTATTTCTTGGAAAAAAATTGGACTCCCAAAAGTCTATCCATGAGGTTTCCTAAAATGGCAAAATTTGACAATTTTTGAAAATTGCCAAATCGAAAAAAATTTGATTGTCAACACTTTACGCCCTTTAAACCCTGGAACTCGGTGTAGAATCAATCCAATCATATCCTTCAATCATTCTAGTCTTCAATCCAATCCTCATCTGAGCTTTAATCTTATCCCAATATGAGCTTAACCAAACCCCTAATCTGAGCTTTCGTTCAGCTGCAGTCCAAATCTCTGGATATCGAACCAAATCTTAAGATCCTTCTCTCCATCTCACATATCAATCTTCTCCTCATCTGTTCAATCTCGTACAAATCACCTAATCAAATCCTTGGTCTTGTCCCCAGTCTCGTTACTAGCCTTGACCCATCATCATCATCTATTAGTATCCTTCCCTATCCCTTTGGTGTTGTTTTGGGATATATCCTTCCCTCATCAACAACACTTTCATCATCATCTATTAGTATCCTTCCCTATCCCTATGGTGTTGTTTTGGGATGTATCATTCCCTCATCAACAACACTTTCATCATCATCATCGGGAGGTATTCTTCCTTATCCTTTAGTGGTGTTTTGGGATGTATCCTTCCCTCATCAATACCACTCAGTGGGATGTATCCTTCCCTATCCTCGTGTTGTTTCGGATCCTTCATTCCCTCATTGACAACACTCCATCTATCATCAACCCATTTTGGCTTGTACCTT
Organism: Sequoia sempervirens; assembly: GCA_007258455.2. Classification (NCBI taxonomy): domain Eukaryota; kingdom Viridiplantae; phylum Streptophyta; class Pinopsida; order Cupressales; family Cupressaceae; genus Sequoia; species Sequoia sempervirens. The sequence goes on from VDFB02259279.1 coordinate 56,956, forward strand.
GACTGGGGCAACATCACCTTTTGAAATCCATTTGTGCTTCATCCATCTCCTATCGCTTCTCCTTTCTCTTACCCATCACTTTGCATCATCTTCCTCATCTCCCCTTGCATCACATCATCTATTTCGAGAGCACACATGTTCTCTTCAACCCGCATGTCCTCTCGAGGGGGCATCCTCAATCCCTACTCTTCATCTTCACCCCCATCGTCTTTCTTCCTAGTCATCCCTTTGATGACTGGGGCATCTTTTCCAATCTAACCATCTTCTTCTAGGTTCTATATTTTAATATTCTTTGAAATGATGCTACTTCGTAACACCATCTCAAAGAGGGGAAAAATGTAGACATCCAAATTTGGACACTTAATTTATCCAAATTTATCACTTTTCGCCTAAACATCCGGCTTATCAGAGTTAATTAAGTAATATTACTATTATTTAATTAATATCTTTAATTCTGCCAAATCCCTAAGGTATTTAATTAATAATTAAATACCTTACCCTCCTTAAATCCTCTTTTCATCAAATAAATTAAATAAATATTACATTTATTTAATTCCTCACATGTCATTTTCATCTAATCCTAATCCATTTCCTAATCTCTTCATTAAGGATGTGCACATGCCTAATCCTTGATTAGGATGTGTCACATCCTCCAACTTTTGCAAGTTGGCTTTTAATCTTAATTAACCCCTAATTATCTTCTAATTACTGATTAATTAATCTTAATCAATACTTTGGTCAACTCTCTTCCCCAAGGAATTTTTAATTCCTTTTTATTTATCCTAGATTCCTCTTTTATATGTGAATTTTAATTCACATTCCATCCTTCCAAGGCTTCTAGAACCTTGGACTTGTCACAATCTCCACATGTGACCAAGTCCCACCTTTTTGGAGCCCACCTTTTATCCTCTAGATCCTCCTATGGAATTCACATTTATATCCCCAACCACCTTTCCTTTTCCCATGTAGATTTTTGAAGAATTCCAAAATTCCTCAAATGTCCCTTTCACTCCCACTTGGGGACAAGGAATCCCTTTTTGAGGAAATATCCTCACTCCCCAAGGTGCATGTCCTTCCTCCACCTCATGTACCTTCTTGACACCTCACTTACACCTCATATCCCCTTGTCCACTTCACCCTCCACATGTCAAGATGTGAGGGCTTGTGGATTCTCAACCCACCATAGCCCTTCATCTTGACCTTGTTGGATCAATCTTGACCATTGAATTCTCTAGAGAATTCAAATTCTTCTATAAATACCCCCTCCTTAAGGGCATTTTCAGAACACTTAGCCATTTGATAACTACATGTTGCCAATTTCCATTCTCAATCCTTTGCCATCATTTAGCCATCTCTTTTAATCATTTTGCACATTTAATCTTGCATCTAGCTACATTACAAACCATCTAAGGAGCACACAAAATCATCCCAAGCAAGGGCCAATCAAGGAGACATCAACAGCAAGGAAGGTGAAATCGTTTGCATCTTATTTTGTCCATTTCCCTTATTGTTTTATCACTCTTTTGGCTAATCTTGAGGTGTCCTTGGTCTTTTATCACTTGCATTTTTAAGTTGTTTTGCACATTTAGAGTAGGATAAATTCCAAGGTATACACAACCCTTATTAACTGATCATAATGATGCACATTCAACCTCCATCAGGTGTCTTTAATTAGTTCATCACATTTAGCTCAATCTGGAACTCTCCTGTTTTGTTGTCCCAAACATCCTTTTGTTTATGGGTTCATCCTGTAATTGCTACATGCTATAGTTCCTCCTTGGATACAAAAAAGTTAATTCACAAGGCATGTACACAAGACTATCACAATTAAAACATAATTCCATCCACATTCATGCATATCTACATATAAACTATGCAATACTCATTATGTCATAACCATATTTTCATCATTATATTTTAGGTCCAAGTCTGCATAATAAGTATAAAAGGATAGTATAATATAGGAGAATTTTTTGGAAAGTATATCTAAAAGTGTCTCAAAGTATGTATGAAAGTAACAGAAAATAAGCTAATATTTGGACCCATCATTCCCCCAAATAGCCTTTTGCTTGTCCCCAAGTAAAACACAAGGGATACTGATTGTACTGCAAAATAATTTTCCTCAGGTCCATAACAACATTAATCCCCTAGATTTGTTTCAAATAAAAACCTTGATATTTTTCAAGTTGCCTCATTCTGATATTCCCAACTTTCTCACATTCCTCACCTTTCTCCCCAGTCCTATGTGGAATTGGATAGAGGAGGATAGGTGGGTGGAAGGTGAGTGGTACCTAGTAAATCATTTTGTTAGCACCAGTTGTTATGTACCTATGTATCCTTTGAAGCATGGCAGTGAAATTATACATAGAATGAGGTTCCTTTCTTTGTAATTTAGGGGTCAAACTATTCCATCTATTTTGTACATATTTGTAGCACTGCTATCCCAAACCTACACAACTAACATCCACATTCTTTCATAATCTGCTTTCTTGAGTTTCATGATTTTCTTGCCCACACCCTTGTGATCAATGAGCTTCAACCATTCATCAATGTCTGCATGAGGGTTTTTAGCTTATTTTCTTATAGAGAGAGCAATTGATTTATCCTTTTCTCCATACTCTTTCATTATTTCACCCTCGAGTTGTTCATTTCTATAATAGGATGCAAGTTCCTTTATTTGAAGATCCCCTACAAAAATCATAGGGTTCCACTTTGTTTCATCTGGTACAACATAATTGTGTAAATAAAACTCACACAACTGATCTTGTTCTTTAGGTGTAGAAGTAGCAAAAGTATGAAGAAATTCAAAATTTCTACTCATACCAATAGACTGTTTACTAATTAATCTGCTAGACTGAAAACATATAAATCTTTCTTGTAAAAACAATGCATATGTCCTTGGTATATTATTTGGTGCTAAAATATCACTTTGTGTGTCAGATTATGTATTTGGTCTGCTGTGAGCACCATATTGTTGAAATAGGGAGAATATGAAATCATCCTTCTGTAATGGCTTCATATATAGCTTCAATCTGTGGCCATTTACAAGAAGTGAAAATTTGAATGCATCTATTGTGTGCAGTTTGACTGCCTCATTAGGATAAACTTGATTGATTTCATAGGGACCCAACCATCTGGATTGGAGCTTCCTCTTGAAGTCTTTATACCTTGAATCATTTAATAGTGCCTAGTCCCCTACAGTGAATTCTTTTGTTTTAATGTATAGATCATGCCACTTAATCCTTTATTTTTGTATGACCTTAGTGTGATGGATTACTTCCATCCATATTTCATCCAATCCATTTAAATTATGTAACCTTTCCTTCTGAGCTTCTGTTAAGTTCATTTCTAGTTCTACTAGTGTCCTTAGTATTTTATATTCAAACTTAATAGGAAGGACTGATGTCTTACCATATACTAACTCATAAGTTATAAAACCAGTGGTGGTTTTCCAAGTTGTTCTATATGCCCATATTGCTTGAAGTAACCTTACAACCCAATTCTTATTATGTAGCTACACTATCTTAGTAAGAATACTTTTAATCTCCCTATTAGTGACTTCCACCCGACCATTAACCTGAGGGTGGTAAGGTGTGGATTTCTTGTGTCTAATTTGGTATTCTTTAACTAGTTTTATAATGAGGTCAGAAGTAAATTATGGACCTTGATTAGTGACTATTTCTCTGGGTACTCCATACCTAGTAAATATATCCTCATACAAGAATTTAGCCACATTTCCATCTCTTGAAAATTGTAAGGCCTTTACTTCTACCCACTTAGTCAAGTAATTAGTGTAAACAAGAATGTATTCCTTGTTGTTGGAAGTAGGTGAGATTGGTCCAATAAAGTCTAAACCCCATTTGTCAAAAGGAGCTAGTGTTAACTGAGGCTGCAATGGCACTTCATCGCTCTTTGTTGGTCTTCCCATCCTTTGGCACCTATTACAGCTCCTTATGTATTTAACAACATCTTTGTGCAAAGTTGGCCAATAATATCCAGTTGTGAGGATCTTAAAGGTTTTTCTCTTTGCTGCAAAATGATCTCCACATGGCTCATCATGACAAGCCTTCATAATATCAAAGATCTCATCTTCCTTTATGCACCTTCTCATAATGTTGTCACGACCAATGTAAAACAGATATTCTGATACCCAAGAGTATGGAAAACATTCATGTACCAACTATCTCTTTTCCCTTGGAGAAAAGTGTGGTGGAATCTGTCATGTTACTATATAGTTAACATTATTATCATACCAAGGGATATGCACATTTAAATCAAATAAGTGTTTATTTGGAAATGAATCATCCACCACTCCTTTAGTTGATTGTGTTGGAAATCTTGAAAGAAAATATGCCACTATATTTTCCTTAATAGGTTTTTCCACTATGGTTATATAAAATTCTTGCAAAAGGAGAAGCCATATTACCAATCAACCCCCAACTACTGGCTTGTTCATCAAGTATCTGATTGTTGTCTGGTTTGTATGGATAAAGACTGAATAACCAGTAATATATTGTCTAAACTTATTAATAGCATACACCATTGCAAGCATCTCCTTTTCAGTAACAGTATAGTTCAAATATGATCCTTGAATATTTTTACTGAGATAGTAAATTGCATACTTGATGTTACCTTTTTTTTGGCCCAAAACTGCTCCAATACTAAAATCTAAAGTATCTATATGTATGTGAAAAGGTCCAATTCAGGTCCCCTCAAAATAGGTGCTTGAATTAAGACTTTCATCAACTCTTCAAAGGAGTGTTGGCACTCAGACGTCCATTCAAATTCAATGTCCTTGCTGAGCAAAACAAATAGTGGTTCAACAATTTTATTGAAGTCTTTAATAAACCTTCTATAGTAGCCTAAATGACCAAGGAAGCTTTTGATATCTCTTTGCTTTTTTGGAATAGGTAATGTAGATATAATTTCTATTTTGTGTGGATCAACTTGAATCCCTACATTGGATATAAAGTGTCCTAAAACAATTCCTTGTGTCATCATCATAAAACACTTTTCATTGCTAAGTGACTGGTTGTGTTCTTTACATCTCTTCAATACTTTTTCCAGATTATTGAGAGCTTCCTCAAAAGTTTCTCCATATGTGCTGAAATCATCCATGTATATAATCCATACAGTCATGTGCATAGTTAAAAAATATGCTGAGGACTGCCCTTTCAAAGGTAGCTAGAGAATTGCATAAGCCGAAGGCCATAACAAAATAGGCATAAGTCTCCCAAGGACATGCAAATGTAGTTTTGTCCTGATCTTCTGGAGCAATTTTTATCTGATTGTAACCACTGAAACCATATAGAAATGAAAATTACTTTTTCCCAACTAGAGAGTCAAGCACTTGATCTATGAAGGGAAAAGGAAAGTGGTCCTTCCTAGTTGTTGTATTCAATTCCCTATAATCTACACAAACTCTTCATTTTTCACCTTCTTGGGAACAATTACCAAAGGTGAAACCTATTCACTGTCATAAATGGGATAGATAAAACATGCATCAAGAAGCTTTTGAAGTTCAAATTTCACTGTCTCTCAAAGCATAGTTCATATGTCTTTGAGGCTGCCTAATGGGTCTATAACCATCATTGATATAAATCATGTGCATACATAAGTCAAGATTTATACCTTTCATATCATGGTAATCCCATGCATATGCTATTGAGTGTGCCTACAACACTATGTGCAAGGAATTATGTTGTTCTTCAATCAAGGCATTGTTTATATTCAACACTTTTCATACCATTAATTCTAATTCCTTGGATGATTCTTGCAGATATGAGAGGTCAAGTCTTGGAATGATTGGTACACACTACTGTGGAAATAAGGAATAAAATAGCTTAGGTATCTCTTCTAAGGAATTGGTAGATATAATACTTTGCAATGGGTCTTGTAAACATGTGAGATAGTCCTATTGCTACAAGATCTTGCCACAATCATTCTGGATTATGTGAGCAATAAGCTCATCTTCATCCTGGTCATCCAACAAAGGGTTGCATTCTATGGTCATCAATGTCTGCAGAGAATAGTTATCTTCCTCATCCAAAGTGGGCCAAATAGTTTGCTCAAGGTCAGCATAAGGTTGTACTGGGGGATAGAGAACCAACTTCTTGGTTACTTTCCCATTAGATATTATCATATTACCAGACCTATAATCTACGAATGCATTGGTTGTAGCTAACCAGGGTCTACCTAGGATGAGTGGGTAGCCTGAAAGATTAACCTTTGGCTGTAGAACTATAAAATCAACAGGGTATTCCCAAGAATCCAATGTAATAACCAAGTATTCAATGATTCCTTTAGGCTTGACTGTTGACCTATCAACTAGCTATAAAACAGTTTGTGTAGGTCTAAGGTTGGCTAACTAAAGTAATTACATTGTTTCTTTTTTCATTACATTGATTGCTACCCCTAAGTCTATCAAAGTATTCTTGAAGAGGGTGCCATTAATTTTGACGTCCACTACTGGAACACTAGGATTTGTATACTCAGGGATAGTAATGTTCCCTAACATGATATCTACAAGGTTTCCCAAGACATGTACTGTCTGAGGATCCTCCCTTTTCCTTCCTGGTTTCTTAAGACATAAATTCCTCACAGTTTTGGTTTAGATGGGGATGCCTTTTATAGCTTGGATAAGTGGAATATTGATGCTTACATCCTTTAATTGACCTAAGAGGTTTGTCTTAGCCTATGTGTGATGCTTTTGAATAGCTAGGTGTTCAGGAAAAGGAGGCTTTGGACTTGTGATAGTTTGGTGTACCCGATTTGACTCAGGTTCCAAAGGTGTTTTTTCTGAAGCTTCAACTACAATTTCCTCATCCTCCATCTCTGTAATTTGAGGGGATGAAGTCCCATCAAGTTGTTTTCTTGATCTAAGGTGGACATCACTCACCTCTACCCCATAAGTGGGGTATTGCATAGCTTCATTAGTATAGGCCTGCTAAATAGGCTTATTGTTAGGGTTAGGTGTAGGTTGGGATGTAGGATTTGATGGAGGAATGATAGCTTGTTGTTCTGGTGGAGGAGGGAGCATAAGCTGTTGATAGTTCATGTTTTGTTGCTGCCACTACTCGCCTTTTTGCCACTGGGGCTGTCATTAATTCTGCTATATTGGCCATTGTGGATTATAATTGGAACCTTGGAAATTTTGTTGTGGCCAAGGATTTTGCTACTACTAGTTCCAATTTTTTTGGGGTTGTGACCGTTGTTGAGGGTTTTTCCATTGGTTTGGTTTGCTGGCCAGGGCTAAGAGTTCTAAGCAAAAAATGCTTTGATTCCCAATAGGAAAGGATAAATTAAAGTTGAGGAGGTCTTGTAGCATACCTTGTATTTCTTTCCATGACCTCCTTTGTGCTATATAAAAGAGTTGTCCATCATCTCCTCCAATTGGCTGAAAATCAGGTTTCTCAACTTTATCTTGCTAGATACTAGCCACTGTTTTGCATTTACAAATTGCTTTTCTTTGCCTACAACTTGGACAATATTCAATGAGCATAGCCTCAACTTCCTCCTAATTCTTCTTAATGTGGAGAGTATCCAACTAAGTTGCTAAGTGGTTGATGATTTTATCTTTCATGTTGGATAATAGGTTGCTCAATTCTATCTTTGAAACTCCTGTAGATGATTTACCAATAGTGGATGTCCTATCTCCTCTTGGCCTTTTAGTGAAGGTTCTGGAATAGTTCCTATATACCTTACAAATGTCTTGAAATGGCATATGTGAAATATCTCCTTGCCTAATGAGGTTTAGGGCATCCATATAGTCATCATTAACTCCCCTCAAAAATACTAACTTGAGGGACTCTTCAAACAACTTGTTTTGTGGGTTTTTCTTCAAAGCAAACTAAAATATCTCCACATAATCTTCTTGTGGTTCATCATCTTTTTGTGACATTATGAAAATCTCAAATTTCCTCCTATCAGGTACCCTACAATAGTCTCGATACTTCTCTAAGAACAATGTCTTCATAGTGTCTCAATCAAGAATAACATCCCTGCCTAATCTCATGAACCATCTTAAGGTTGCATCTTTTAGAGTTGCAGGGAAGAGTTTGAGCCTATGAGCATTAGAAGTATAGTCATAACTTCTACACAGGACATCAAATTTAAACAAAAATGTATATGGGTCCTCAGTCATTAACCCATAAAAGACTGGTAAGGCTGAAGGAGGGATGTTTTTCAACACTGTAGCCCTTTCTTGGTTAGTGATTGGGAACTCAAATGTTGCATGTTCGGGATCATCATCCACTGCATCCCCCATGGTGCAGTATGTTCCTTCTATAAGTGTAGTAGATGTTAGTGATAGGGAAGTTTCTTCTTCAGTATTACCCTTGCTTTGAGTATTGGGCTCACCAATTTTTGCTATAGCTTCTTGGTGTGAAGAGGGAAGGAATCTACCTAAAGAATCTCTCTACCTCCGCATACATGAAATATGGTTTTATATAGTAGCGGTTCTGCACAATGTTAGTGTAACTTCTGGTGTTGAAAAAGATTAAGTCTAACAGTCCTAATTACTAAAAACAAAATGTAAACTATGAAAGCTAGTAAAAATAAGTCTATGAGGATAGCACCATCCCCGACAATGGTGCCAAAAATGTAAAGTCTAAACTAATGTATTGTAAAATTGGTAGAACCTACACAATTCAAAGGTTTATCCCACTAAATAGTCCACTCAACATTGCAAGACTACATTAAAATGTCAACCCAAGGTTTGTAAACTTGTGATGGTGCAACATTGTATATGCCTTCAGAGACTCAAAACTACCTAAACTATCCTATTCAAGTGATTCTACTTGTTTCAAATTCATAAAATTGCATAATAGTAAAAGACATAGACCAGAACTAGTGGCTACGGGTACCTATAGCCTAGACTATAACAGAACTATTGCTTATAAAATATTACTATGTCAACTTAAAATGGATAAAAACTAATGAATCAGTTAAATTAACCTCTGTAGTACTACTGGTTAACCATTACATGCATGTTAATGAACATTCATTAACAATAAGCAAAGTATGATATTCTAATTTAACTTGCATAAAGTTCATGAAGTAATGATAAAAAGGAAACAACTATTAAACAAAAATAACAATTGGAAAAATGAAGTGAAGAACAGTTACCTTGAGTGGCCTGCTCAAGTGGTTGTTCTCACTTTAACTGAAACCAAATATAACTAACAAATTCTATGCATCCAATAAAATTGACTTCATTCATTACATATCATGAAAGATTACATAAGATCTTCTCACATACTGTATTCAATCATTCTGAATATTCCTCATGCCTTGTAACTAAAAATAATTGATAATGAAAGACTGAAAAACCAACTAACTTATCTATGAATTCAACCATCAATTGTATACAAGCTTGAGGGAATCTTATTCAAAGCAACAACTAATCGCAATCATTAACTTCCACTCCTAAATATCAAAGTATATAGTTAAGACTGAATTGTTCAAACCATAACTGAAAAGAAAGAAGAATCCTAATAGTACTAAAACTCTCTAAAACAGAATTGCATGTAAATGCACAAACATTTGTCAAAATCCTATCAGTAAAGGAATCCTTTTGCTTCAACGCTTATTAACTGGTCATAATGATGCACGTTTAACCTCCATCAAGTGTCTTTAATTAGTAATCATCACATTTAGCTTAATTTGGAACTCCCCTATTTTGTTGTCCTAGTCATCCTTTTGCCATGGGTCATCCTATAACTGCTATGTGCTACAGTTCCTCCTTGGCTGCAAAAAGGTTAATTCACAAGGCATGTAGACAAGATTAACTATCATAATTAAAACATAGAATTCCATCCACATTCATGCATATTTACATATAAACTATGCAAAACTCATTTTGTCATAACTATATTTCCATCATTATATTTTAGGTCTATGTTTGCATAATAAATATGAAAGGATAGTATAATGTAGGAGCATTATCTGGAAAGTTTATCTAAAAGTGTCTCAAAGTATGTATGAAAGCAACAAAAATAAAGCTAATATCCAGACCCATCAATTGCCTATATACGTATGAGTATATGTAGATATCATTATCCATGTAAATTCATACCTACATACATACCTATATATGCTCCATCAAATATAAATATACATATATATATATATATATATATATATATATTCAAATGTACATTGCATGTAATATGTGCTATTTACAAGAGTTTTAGTATTTTAATTCAATTTGATTAAATGGTCAAGGAGGATCAAAGACGATCAATACAAAACTTTTCCTAACAACTTAGGTTTAACACTTACCTTCAGACTAACTTGACAGGGTTCCTTTAACCTATGCAAGTGAGTGTGTGTGTCTACTTAGATAGAAATACCGATGGTTCCAATACCAACCTCTTCTCCTAGGTGATACTCTCCCTCCCCCACTAAAGGGTTTGAACTTTCTTACATCCAACTTAGAGAAACATGTTTGTAGTTAGCTGATAACATATAAATCACATTCATAATATAACATAAGCATCATTAAAGAATTTAAAAAGTAATTTCATCATGTGTACTGCATATTCATACATTTCACTTATCCATTGAACATCATCAAGACATAATCATGCATTAAAATCATTTTTGCACATAAAGGTTAAAGTAATTTGGTAATTTAACAATAGGGTGTAACAAATGATATGTGTGAATTAATGCTTCACTCCCAAGGGTGATGTTCATTATTATCGTAGGTGTTTGGTTGGTTGCATACTCATGGCTAAGTTTTTCCTTGCTCTAATTCTTGCCATCGTTTTCTCTCTTTGGCTTTGTGTTGTGTGTTTGAGCTTTGTGGTTACGACACCTCACTTTGTGCAGTCATGAGGTGGCTCTTAAAGGGGAATCAAGAAGGGGAAATGGAAGATAATGGTGTCTCCTCTTGGAAAGTGGGCTAGGTGGGTGTTTGGTAAGGGGGAAATGGTGACATTCATGAGTTTTATCGATGAATAGTTTAATGATCTTGCGCTTTGGCTTGGTTGGACCGTATTTGGAATTTGGCTAAGGATTTGGATGGGTTATTAAGGGTCTATATTTGAGAGGCCATTGGGAAATTTTGGTTAGACTTGGGCTATTATAGGGGTTGATGGAATATTTTTGATGTATCACAATCTTTATTTTGTGTGTTAATGCTCTCTACTAATACATGGTCCTTTTGCATGTGGACGTGGGTGATGTGATTCATTTAGAACATAATCATCTTGACTATATTCTAGAGCATCTTCATTCTATCATGAGGCACCAAGTGTGTGGTGGTACTTATTTAGTTTCTAGCTTTCTATGGCATTTTGGCCTTTTGAATTCCTGAAAAATCCTTAAATTTTGCAAGGTGTTAAAATTGTGCATTAGGGCTCCTAAAACCCTAGCTTTCATTGAGAACCCTACTATATACCTAAAACCCTTGCACTTTTCTTATGTTTCATCATTGACCTATAACAGAGGTTGCCTAAGTTACCAATTTAAGGCTTTTTTTTTGTGTGTTTACTGACCCCTTTTGTTAGAATACCAAGTGTTCCCATTTTTATGAATACTTTTATCTATCGCTAAGAGGTCTTGAACTCTTTTGGGTTCCATTGGACACATGTCAAAATTTCACAAAGTCTCTTTGGTTTGTTGATTTTTTTTGGTTTTACCGTTCTCCCCACAAACCCATGAAATGCCTTTACAACATTGACGTGTATGAGCCCCTAGTCAATAAAATTATAAGTTGTATTTTTCATGTTAGTATTTTAAGTCTTCTAGTGAAGCCCCCCTCCCATTGTTCATGCTTGTCCCCTCTCCTTAGTAGCCTTAAGTTATTTTTAAGGAACAAACATTTTAAGAACCTTTAATATCGTGTAAAGCCTTTGCATCATGAGACCCTTTGTTCTTAAGCTATTAGTCCCTACAAAATCGCAAAATCCCTTTGTTTCAAGCAAAAAATGTGCATATAATCATTTCACGCAAGAAATAGCTTTCTTTGAGCATTGTTTAACTGATTTATCTTTCCCTCGAATTCCCAAAATTGTGCTATTGTAAAAATTTGCTCATTAATAATGTTTCACAGAAAGATACACTATCAAGAGGGTTGCAAAGACTCTTGCTTTCTTCTGATGAATCCCCAAAATGATGACATGTGTCTCGAATCCATTGAAAGAGAATGTGCTTTCTCTCTTTGTGGAAAGGATTTTGAATCCTTATGATCATCGTTGATCTTTGGAGATCAACGGTTCATATTCAAAAGTAGAAAATGGCTACTACTGGTCGCATGCTCAAGCATACAACAACATTAATGGTGTATTTAATCTATATCTACTATATTCTCAAATAGATTGGATTAATTACTTAATTTTTCATTACTCAAAGCACAAAGGTAAAGTATCAGAGTGAATTGTTGAATATTTTTGAGTGAATGAGGGTTTGCACAATGGAATTAGGGCTTCTAGTGAACGATAAACAAGTAAGTACATTTGATGGTCTTTGTGCAAATTTTGGGAATATAAGGGTGTTAATTGTTTGGTATTAGGAATTTAGAGAAGGAATTAGGGTTTGTGAAGGGTATATTTTGTAAAATGTTACAAAATTCTGTAGGGAAGTATTAAATTTAAGAAACCCCAGTTGTCAAATTATAGAATCCTAAATTAAAAATAATGGTTGGAACATCAAGGGGTTATAAGTGGGGGTTGGATGATGATATCATCACACAGATTCCTTGATCGACTAAGAGGTTGAGGATGGTGCAAGGGTCTGGAATTCTATTTGATAGGGTTTTTTAGAAGAATGAAAACTGTAGAGACCCTATAATTCTGGTACAGGGGTACGCCCTTTTTAAGCATTCTTTCAAAAAGGCTTTAGTAGACAAGCCCATTTATAAGATTTGGTGGCTAGGGTTAGGAAGGAGATTGAATATTTTTGTCAATGTTGATTTGATTAGAGTAGTTGCTAGGGCTTACAAATTTGAGAAGAGGGCATTATTCACTGCAAATGGAAAATACCTCATGCCCTTGAACAAAGCTCACATTTGCAAGGTTTTTAATTTGAACCCTAATTCTCAGCTACCAAGAGATTTGGGTGCCCTTAGCAGAGAATACCAGAACAAGATCAAATGATTACCATGCTTTAGGACTAGAGGGAAAAGTAGAGAGTTGAGAAGGTTTACCAGTGGATATTTAGAGCCAAGTTTGGATATGATATCTTTGAGGACTATTTTGTGAAGATATTTCACATTATGTTAGGTCCTAGGGTTGGATAGCAAGATTTAGATTCTTGTGAATCTGATGGTAATGGTTGTAGATATTTAGAGAATAAATGTGAATAAGTCATATGTTTATGCTAGGTACATTGCAAAAGAATTGCACAAGTCCTCGAGTTCACTCAAGAAGGACAGTAACATAGTCCACTTTAAGTGGTACTCATTGCTATGCCACATCATTTTATATAATGGAGAAAAGGTTTGGTCCCCTTATCTGTAGATCAAAACCATGGACGAGCAGAAGAGAACATTGCTTGTCCAAGAATGGACTTATATTTAGGACAAAGATTGCAAGAAGGAAAATTACTCAATTTTTGAGGAGTTTTTTATTAGAACAGTTCTTGATAACTTGGGTTAGCCATTGGACTGGAGATTATCAAAGGAGGTTAGGTGATTCTTGAGGCCAAGGGATCTCACTACAGAGAAGGGAATCAATCACAACTGGGGTGATTGGTTTTTCTATATAGATACCACAATAATTAGAATGTATGAGTCCCCAGTAGCACCTCATGTGTTGCCCAAAAGTGTGCCAAATAGAATTGCCTTCTTGGAAATAATGTGGCAATTAAATGAGGTTGATAGGACTCATTTTAGAGATAATAAGAGGCATGCCCTCCCTTCTATAGTGGTATTTTTCAGATTTTTTAGTAACATCAAGGAATGGCATGAAGTTTCTATATGGCAAGTTGTTGCCTTACAGGATGTAGTTGGAAAAAATAAGAAGGTATGATCTAGAGAGATTCATTCATGATTAAAAAACCATTTTAAGCTGGTTCCTTATCCACATGATTTTGACAATGTGGAAGATTTAATAAAAAATTGCTCAACAAAGAGGGAGGCTACATAGAGGAGGGCTTTGTGGGCAAAAATTTAGATGGAAAAAAATAAAAAGAAGCGTGCAGATCCATCTTTTGAAGGATCATTTTTTCATGTGAAAGATCCTATAGTTAGGATGATGACTATGCTGGATAATGTAAATTAATTGTTGACAAATGTCTGAACTCTCTCATTAAGCACTCACGGTCCTTCCACTTCCATAGGGGATATACCGCTTAGTCCTCAACAATTACCCCATTGTAGTAGATTGACCCTTCATTTGGGACATTGGTTGATTATCCTTTGGGCATAGATGAGATTTATGATGATACAAGTATAGTGTAGGTGATGCATCCTCCTCCTAGGATCTGATGGAACCCTGGATTTTTTTTTGTTCCATCTCGAACCCTTGTTACATTTAGATGTAGGGTTGTTATATGAGGGTTTAGGGTTTTATTTGTTATAAATGCTTATAACATTCTATTTGGTCGTTGACTCCTTATTTCTCGTTGCCGGTCACTTTAAAATATCTTATGTCATTCATTGTCATCTGGTAACCGGTCCCTCAAGTTTAAGTCCTGGTCTTATATTTTTTATAAGGTTAAGTAGATGGCCTTTTGGCCTTTACATCCTTTGCATTCCATGACTAAGAAATATTTGAGCCCCTTCTCTCACATCATCTTAGAGGGTCCCCTTCATTAGAACAACTTAAGTGCACGTGCTTAAATTTTTCACTTAAGTCCCGACGGCCATCATATCTATATCACCCATCGCTGATTACTTTTTAAGTGTATGTTTTAAATTGGTGACGAGTGATGATCGTTATTTCTTTGTTTTCGTTCATCACAAATGGCTATTGGAGCTCTTGGAACAATCAACAATGAGAAACATTTTGTGTATTATAAAGGAATCATTTATCGCTAATGGCTTTTGAGCCTTCAACATTGTAATAGAGATAAGTGATGTCCTTCGGCTCTTATCACTTGTCGCGGATGGTCATATATGATAAATTCAAGATCAGCGATGAGCGATACGATAGAATTCCCTTACATCACGTATAGTGAATATGTTTTAAATGTTAAATTTTGCATTAGTGATACGCGATACACATTGTCACTATGTAAACCCTCTCATCGTTGATTGCTTGCAAAATCTAGAGGAGAATTAGCAATGAGTGATGGTATGATGTTCCTATGTTTTATTGCTCGTCGTAGATTCATTCCTGAGCCTAAGTTTCAAAACCACGATGAGCAATGATATTCTCTAAAAGGTTTCTTTCGCTAATATGATAAGATCTTATGTGTGATGTCTCTTGTACCATTGATTTTCATGCAGGTGTACGTGTCTAAATCTAATTTGTTCACTGTATCTTCCATCGCTGATAGGAGCCAAGATGCAAAGTTTGAATTAGCGATGCACGATGGAAAAATGAACGTGATTAAAGATTGACCATAGATCTAAGGGTTGAAATTTCATCGCGGGGATGTTTACATCGCTGATAAGGTCAATGAAGGACGAGATGCATCTGTGATAGGAAATGACTATTGATGAAACAGAAATGCGGCAAAATCTTGAGGACTTCACATAAAGCAAAAAGAGAAAGTAGTGAGAGGACTAGAGAACCATTGATGTGGTTTTAAAACAGGATGATCCAATGGACTAAACTTCATCGCGGCAATATTTTCATCGCTGATTTCACCCTAAAATTTGGGGAAGATTAGTGATGAGTGATGAAGTGTATAAGGAAATATTCTCTAAGAAACACTAGTCTTATGTACTTTGTCGATATTAATGAAAAAGCATGGATTAGGCTGGCGATACATGCTAATTGACAGATCACGTATGATTAATCAAGATTGAGAGAATACGTGGCAACACTTGAGTTGGCATCATTGTTTTCTATGAGCAAGTTGCAAAAGGCATAAAATCAAGGCTCATATCACCATGGATGAAGTTTTAAAAGCTTTAAAATCGATGGCCTAGATTTAAAGTCGAGCTGTTAAAATTATTAACTCGCTCATGCGAGGAGTTCTTGAATCATTAATTCTACATGCTCCAAATTTCCTATTTAATGTAGATTGCTTGTTGTTCACCTTCATCATATTTCAGTTTGCAGTGAATGTGAGGCGTGGGTTAGTGAAGGAGTGTGTGAGTATTAATTTTTCCTAAGTTAGGAAGTGGATGTTCTTGTCTTAGATGAGTAGGTCTGCCATGGCGATTTGAGAGTCTAAGGGATTGAGTTTGCTTGAGTATGAGGAAAATGCTCCTGAGGATGAAATTGAGACACAAGGAGCTCCTGATATGCCAAAAAGTAGAAGGGGACATAGGAAATTCAAGAAATATGGTGTCAAGAGTAGTTACCATCTACATGGCTGAATTGTTTCAGAAGAATTGGTCAAACACAAAGAGAAGAGGCTGGTGGAATATGAAAAGAAGGAAAAAAAGGAGTGTAAGAATTGTAAGGCCTATTTGGGAGGACATAATTCTCCAAGTGAGGTTTCTAATAACCCTTCAGACAGTGAGGGTGACACTGATCTAGAGGGTGATTATTATTCCCTCTCCTTGGTACCATCTAGGGATTTTGATGAGGTTGTGATGGTTCCTCCAGTCCCACCACAAGAAAAACATGGGTGAGTATCCTCTAGGATTGATGATTGTGCCCTATTTTTGTTTTTGATGAAATCATGCCCCTTTTGCCAGGATTGTCCTATTTAGCATTCATGTGATTTCCTGTTTCTAGTGTTGATGTGGAAAGTTTTCGGGCTGGTGTATTAGAGAAGTGCCAGACTAAATGACCTTGGTAGCATGTATGTTGTTTTCGGACGATATACAAGTTTGGGCTAAAGCTGCTAGTGGAGAATCTTCTTTGATCAACAAGGATGAGGATTCAACGTTGTTGCAACAAACTTTTCCTTCTGAGGAGATGGTGTGTCCTCATACAAGGAATATGGAATGTGGTCTTTTACTCTTCCATTTTCCTTAATGATTGTATGCAACTAACTGGGGATGTCTTGAATTTTGGTGCAAATGAAACGAAATGTAAATGTAATTAAACTTGATGCTTGTTGCTTACTTGTTCTATAAAAGGGATTTTAGAGCTTATTATACGGGTCAAATTTCTAAGTCTCAAAGAAGGTTTTAGGTGAAAGCTAAGTTCATGAAAGGCACTTTGAATAGATACTGATAAATAGGCCAGTAGTGTGTCTTGGGTATGAAATCCTATATGTAATAGTCTTAAATGAGTTTTATAGAAACTACTGATATTGAAACAAATCTTAGTCTGGAAACAAATACTCTCCTATGTATATCTCTTACAAGTTATAAATGAAAAATACTAATGGTGTTATCATTTATCTTCAAATGTTCCATTTTAATGTATCATTTTGTTTTTAGCTTTAACTCAAGGAGTTGATTAAAATGCTTGAATAGGGTTATAAACTTTGTAAGGAATTGCTTAGGATTTATAAGGAGTGTTTCAGGCATTGTGAATTTTCATAAATGCAAAGCAGTATGAAAATAGTTCGCCTATCTTTAAATTGAGTAGTTTATATATTATTGATTCTTACATATTAGACTCCATTGCTCCAATTGATGAGACACTAGTTAGTTTGTTAAAAATATTGCATAGAAATGAGCAAATAGCACACCTAGCCATAGACTTGAAATAAGAACAATATTCATTTAAAATATTTTCAAGGATAGTGTGGGTTAGGAATATCCCCAATTCCTAGCAAATAGATAGTCATTCATTCAAAGATCTGCCAATTCTTCAGTGAGATGGGTTTTATTTGAAATAAATAGGAATCAATCTATGTATAGATGTGTTACTAAGTCAAATACACTTCAAGAAAACACAATTGGGATCACCCTCCTAGGTTTCACAGAGCCTGGAGTGAAGGAGTAAGGACTACAAAATCCTATACTCGTTGTGTTGGCCACTAACCTTGCAGTTCTTCACTATAAAATTTGGCTACTTTTTAGAGAATTGCTTGGTTTTGCTAGAAAAATAACCAACAAGGTCATAATTGAGAGACCTGTTGATGACAAATTAGTCATCAATTTTGAAACAAGTAGGCAAGTTGGGGATGATATCAAAGCTCAGGGCCTGCAGTGAATTCATGGAGGATGATCAATTTATCACAACCAAGGAGTTTAAAGATTTTATCCTCCAAAAAAAAGGAGAGGAACTACAACAAAGGGTTTTTGATAGGAGCCTCTTAGAGAAAGAGAAGAGAAAAATAATTTAGGAATTTTGGGAGAATGTCGAGAAATAGATGGAGGCTATGACTCCTTAAAGGGGCAGGGAACTAGTAAGAAGTGTAGGATGCATTCTTCTACCAGGATGGGATATATCATTTGCAATAGCATTTGACACAATTAGAAGGCAGGGAGGGGACGATCTAGTTTTGAGCTCAGAGTAGCAGATTGAGGCCCTTTATTTTGGATTTTATTTCAATCCAAGACATGAGACCTTGGTTATTTAGTCAATTTTTATTGATACCAATAAACCTTGAGTAATGAATGATACTATTGAGCTCACTATAAATTTGATAGTTAGAAGAATTAACAATACAAGTGTTGTCCAAGCAACTTCTCTCATAGTCAATACAACCCTCTTCACATAAGCAACAATGAAGAAGTTGTAGGGAGACTTGGATAAGGGAAATGTCATCAATCTAAGGTTGTAGGAGGAACTAAATATGGCCACAGGATTTCTCCCCCCACCACAACAATTCAATGAGGCCCAAAGATCATAATATAAGAACAATTTTTTCATTGAGATCAAGAACTTGAAGGAGAAACTTAAGCAAAGCAATGAAGAGGCTAGAGTAGCAAGGGAGTTAGCAATTAAGAAGATTTTTTATTTTGTAGATAACATTTTGGGTCATAAGTTGTCCAACATTTTGAGTCAAGTGGATAAGATATGGGACAACTACAAAACTTTGAGATGCATATCCTATCCATTCTCAAGTAGGAGTTAGGCTAAAATGCTTTCAAATTAGTTGGGCCCTTGGGATTATAATTGTATATATTCTTGCTAAAGATCCCAATTTTGATAGTAGTTTAGTATCTGATATTCTTAATACATCAAATCTCTTAAATGATATTATTGGTCATCATTTGAGGTATAGGGACCTTTTGAGAGGGGAATTGAGTACCTTTGAAGGTTTTGAGGAGTTTAATATGCATCTAATTTTAAGTGAGGAAAATAAATAAGAATGGAGAAGTTGTTGTAGAGCATTTGAATCTATGTATGGATTCACTATCCAAGTTAGAGTATAGTATGTTAGGCTTTTCTGGCATGCTGCAAGTTTTGATTGGTGATGAATACAAAGCACATATGGAAAGGGTCAACCAATTTCTTCCACCTAGGATTGACACCTCCACAGAGCATGATGAAGATGAAGAGAATGATGGTGTAGAATTTTCAGTTACGTTTCAATTTGTCTCCACCAACCACACATAACTACTGTATGGGCATGTTAGGAATGGAATGTCAGAGATGTCCTATCACTTTTAGGGAACAATCTTGAAGAAATAAAATCCATATGCCAATATAACTATGCCAAATGCCTTCAACAACTTTTTTAGTGGCTTCTCTACAGTTTATAAATGTTTTTGTCCTTTTGTTCAGTGTCAGTGCCTAAGATTTTGTCTATTTGTGACTTAGGCAGTGAATGAGGATTTTTCTTGTTGCTTCCCTTGTGTCTATAAAAGGGAATTATGAGCCTCATTATAAGGATTCTAGTCCTTAGGTATGTAGAAGGTCTATATATTTCAAGGTCCTGTATAGTTAAGCCTTCTAAAGTTTAGAAAAAAAATGTTGTAAACATCATTTGTAAATAACAACTAACAACTCAATTCAACTCAAATAAATATAAATCATATTGTTAATGTCTCCATACTGTAATACAATATCATTTGAATCTTAATAAATCAAAGATCTTTTGATATTCTCATTACACATTTTTTTGTGATGAATGTTTAGTTGTTAGCTTTTGTTCAAGTAACAAATGAAAATTTATTTCAATTGAATACTTAAGGATATTGTGGTTTTAGTATGGATTTTAAAGAAGATTAAAAATATTATCACTTTACTGGTTTCTTATTGTAATGCAGTAAGATTATAAAACCATTGAGTTAGTTATTTGGTTTGTCATTCAGAGAATTGTAGTGTTTTGACTCTATAATAGATAAGGCACTAGTCAAGCTTGTTCACGTAACTTATATCTAAGTAGAATTAAATATAAAATTGATTTTTATTTTTTACTTTGTTTTGTTATTTATGCTCATTCCACACTATAAAAAAACATAGAACTATATAGAGGGTTTTGAAGATGATTTTAGCCAATCAGGCTCATCCTTTATAATATTAGTGTGAAGACGGTTAACTATTCTAGCATCATTGTAAATATTGCAGCAATTTGAATGATGTTATGCAAAGGGGAACCCACCTTGGTTTTGTAGAGCCTAAAGTGCATGGGAGAAATAGTTTGAAATATATCTCATGTTTGTTGACCACTGACCTAGGGTTCCTGATTATATGATCTAGCTAATCCTTAGAGAAACTTGGACAATCAGTTGGAGACACCAACAATGTGTATGTAGTTGGTAGTTGAGGCACTATTACTAAGCATCTTAAGGCCTTTCTTCTAGTGGAGGTTATTTTGTGTTTCTTTATTTGATGTGTTTCAAAGGAGTTGGAGGTTATTGATGAGGGAAAGCAGGACCAAGATCAAAACATGGTATGTCCTAAATGTAATTGTGTTCATTCAGGGGATCTTTACTTGTGTAATTTTTTGATATCCCTAGTTAGGATTTATTCTCTTTTGGTATTCTATTAACATTTGTGCTTAGGTTAAGGTATAATATTGGCTATGGTCATTTATATGGGTTGTTAGTATATACTTTTTAGTTGAAATCTCATTAACATATTCTTCTTTTGGTTCTTGGTTGTGACCTAAACTTTAGGGGTAACCCTAATTTTTGGTTCATCTGCTTAAACTAAGTTTTATTATATAAAAAAAGTATATGTGTTTAGATGTGTTATTGATAGGAATATGTAGAAGAAGGTGAACTGGATTTGGTTAATGAAATTCAATAAACTTATAATCTAAAATGTGAAGTAATACTTGTTTTAAATGAATTAATCAAGATAATTATTGTAGACCTTGAAAAATATCCCAAATCATATCATACACTCGAATTAGGTATACTATCATCATTTCCTCTTGAAGCCCATCCTCTTTTTGCTTAATTGATTAAATTAGCCTAGCTATTTAATTAATTGCATCATTTGCATCTATTAACCTAATTCATTTAATTAGGTTAATTCACCCTGTTTTACGCTAACATTTCATCTCATTAAATTAGATAAATCAAACTATTTAATTTAATTCCCTAAATATTCTTATTTAATTAAATAACCCTAAGTTATTTATTTAAATATCATTTCACCTTTCCCCCTTTCATTAAATCATTTAATTTAATGAATATCACTTTATTCTTCTAGTTCCCCTAATTGCATGATTAAACCCTTGTTTAATTAGCAATTATCTAATTAATCCAATTCCTCCCACTTGCAAAAGAATATTCTAAGGGAATATTCCTCCTTTGCACAATTTAATTTAGTTTTAATTAACTAAATATCCTTTTCCCTTGCCCATGAGAATATTCCAAAGAATATTCTCTCTCCTCCAATCATTTGAAAAAGGGAATATTCTCACAAAACTTTAAATACAAGTTAACTTGTGACTTCTTGTGCAAGTTAACTTTTGACCTCTTGTACAGGTCAAAAGTGTGCTTGTTTGGAAGGAATGAGAACCCTTGATTAAATTTCATCTCGCATTCTCACCCATTGATGAGAATCCATGATCCATGCCTCCTATTTCCTCCATCCTCGACCATTGATTAGCCTTTTTGATCTCAACCCTCCATTTCTCATTTGCTTTCCTATAAATAGGTCACTATTTGGAGACAAATGGATCCATATTTTAACATCAAACTTATGTTGTTGAAATCACTCACACTCACACTCATATTTAGCTCACATTTAGCATATTTTAGTTTAAATAAGTTGCATAATATCTTAGCTTCAATTAATGGCTTCCATGCATCCATTTAGCTAATTAGATAATTGGGGTTTGAATCCTTTTAGTTTAAATCTCATTTAGATTAGCTTAGAAATTGCATATTTTAATCATTTAGCATAAAATCATGGTAGATTAACTCTTGCATCATACTCATTTTAGTATAAATCATGTTTTCATCCACATATCACAATAGTTTCATCGATTCTCTTCAATAGAATCAATTGAAACAAGCTCACTAATCACGGGATTGGGAAAGGGTCGTTGTTCCACATCAACACGACACCACTCCCAAAATGGGATAAGTTTCAGATGGGTTAGAGTAAACATTTTAATGTTTTCATATTTAGAATGCTTCATTTCAATAAATGTTTAGTTTATCTTTCATCTGAATGATCTTGTTTAAGATTGAGTATTAATGGCATGAATATGCTTCGATTCTTCATGAATCAAGCATAATCGGCCCATACTAATATCCTCGGTCACAATTATAATAACTAGATGTGATAATTGATTATGTTTGCTTATTTGATTATTAAGATTTAATTTAATCAATTGATAAACAATTTTTTATCTAAACTAGTTAGTCTTTATTTAAAATGTAATTATTTTTTAAATAAATTGAATAATATATTAGTCAAATTAAAATTGAGTTACAATTCTTTTGTTTTAAATTACTCATTATACAATATTTTTACATTTAGAATAAAAAATTAGATAAAATGGATAGTGTTTATGCTTGATTGGATTGAAACAAAAGTTTTCTCTATAATTAGTTTTATGAGAAGTAAATTATAAAAATAGAATTAGAAATCAATATCTTTTTATGATTGCTTTGATGAAGTGATGTACCTAATATTGAATTATAATATTTTAATTAGGGAATTGATTATATTTTCCTTGATCAACGAGACTAAAATCATCATCATTAAATGAATTTATTGGTTTGGTCATGAGTGGATTCATAAAAAAAATGGAGTCATCATGTTTGGATTTTGATTTGAGATGGATGATGAATTGATTTGTGTTTTGAATTTAAGAATTGTTCTGATATCAAATGATTTGGGATTGATTTGTGAAAGCTTAGATTTTGGATAAGATTTATATTTTGGGATGTCTATGGATGGGATTAGAGTTGAATGATCAAGGATCAAGACCTGAGGATGATTCAATTTGATTGATGTTTTATACTCAAGATAATACAAGTTGCTAAGCAAGGTTTAAATTTGATGACTATACTTAGGATAGACAAAGTTCCTAAGAAAGGATTATATTTAATATTTACTATGGGTTTTTGTTAGAAATTAGGATCTTAGAATACTAATTATTATAAACAAGATATATAATAAATAAAATGAGAGTCATACAAACATAGAATTTACACATTACACAAGATATACATGGGGAAAACCCTTTCGGGTAAAAACCCCATAAAGCATCATTTTACTAAAACACTTACAATAATGCCCTATTATAAAATAAACCAAACCCTAGGAACACTTCTCCATACTTTTATAAGAGAGGGGGACCAACAACATCAAGGCTCCAGGTCACGGAGAGCCAAGAGCGGAGGGATTCCCTAACTTACCTCACTCTAAAGGGGTGTTTTAGATAGAGGTCAAGAATGATGAGGTCTATAAAGTACTTCAATCACTCTACAGATCCAAACTTAAGTTTAGGGTAGGTGAGCCAGATTTCAGAGTCGGTTTTGTGCCTCAAACAACTCTTTGTCTGAGGACAACAACACAATTTTGGGACATTAGCGTGACGTGTTGGCATCTCTCAGACGCATTGGTGTCTGTATGGTTAAAAAAAGTGAACACAATACAAACTACTAAAAAACAAACTTATAGCCTAGCTAGTTAATCTTGACAATAAAAACAAAATAAGGAGATATAGGAAATAGAAACTAAAGTGATAAAACAAGTAAATGAGAACTAGGGTGACAAAGATGATTTCGCAAGGATGCACGTTCGCCAGCTAGCTCCAAATGCATGTCCACCTACACACAAGAAAGAGGGGAAAATTGTTGGGGCTGTATAGGGGTCTACCTCAGTCAGACCCCCATTTTGGTGTTTCCACCTTCACAAAGAGCAAAATAGCAATGAGATAGAAATATACAATAAAGAAGTAAAGAAATTAGAGATGCAATAAATAGTACAAAACAGTAAAGTGCTACTAAACCAAATCACAAAGGAGAGGAGTGAAACATTACCACCTCCACCCAAAATCTCACTAGCCAATGGAGGAGAATAGATACTTAGAAAGGGGAGTCTCACAAGACCCCAATCCCATGTTGCTAAGGGCTTGCTTCACACTTGCTTTGCGGAGTTGATGGAGTGAAGAATGCAAAGAGAATGAGGTTGAGGTGCTTGAGAATGCAAAAAGAGATGGATTGAATGAAGAATGGATGAATTTAAAGGAGAAGAGGGAAGAATCTATCATATTCAGGGTTGGTTGGTCGAAGAGGAATGTTACAAATTGACCCCAATAGAAAGTGTAATGCCTCTACCAACTTTCGATGTAGGAATCCATCAGGGACATAAGCGTGCCATGTAGACATCTACGCATCGTGCAAGTGTCCTAATAAATATTCTCTCACTGACACAAGAGACAGGCGCTAAGTGGAAGGAAGGCAACTGGGTGATGTGGAATTTTGCCTTTGGATTTGATTTTCTAAGGTGAAGGTATGTGAAAGGGGAATTTGTGTAAGGGGTACAAATTTGCTCCTATACATTTTTCCCCCACTTTATCAAGCGTGAATACTAATGAGTGATTCGGTAAAGTAGATCGAAGAGTTAGTAAGGTTAGAGATGTATACCTAAATCATCAAGGAAGTAGACAACGATCTGGTGAGCTCGAAAGCATAGGCTAGAACAAAAGACTCCATAGCCCCACAAAATTATGAAGCTACACAAGGTACACTGAAGGCCCTCAGACCAATGATGGACAAATATTGCAGGATGAAAACATCTCACAGGCCCACAGACCTACAAGGAGGCAGCCCCCAAGATCTCTCACATGAAGGAAGCCCCATGAAGTATGCGCCTTACAAGCCCACAGACTTGCAAGAATGTATCCCCCAAGATCTCTCACATGAAGGAAACCCAGATGAAAGTGTCTTACAAGCCTGCAAACCTGTAAGGAGGTGTCACTCAAGATCTTTTTCATTGAGGAAACCCAAAGGAGGATACTTTGTAGAGTCAAATTGGAAAGGAACTTCACAGGCACACCTACAAAGTGACATGTTTACCCGCAAATAAAGCATGTTCAAAAACAAAGCGACCACATAGGCAATAAAGAAAATAGACACACAAATCATCAATAAATCAGAAGACTTTCAAAGGGCTCCCTCGGGAACCCGACGTGAAAAGAGAAGGGGCTCCACTCAAGGGACACATTGTTTGAAAGTACAAAAAGAGACATTTTTCTCAAATCAATTCATCATCAGGGAATCCTTTTGAAAGATGTTCACTTCATTAAGGAATTTGAAAGGGAGAAAATGCTTCCTAGCGAGGGGAAGGTAAAGGTTGCTCCCACCTCGAAGGAAAGTTCTCAAGCTCTTTCTTTACAAACCCATGATGAAGGAAACACATTCTATTAGGGGTCCAAGTTGTGAATGCGGTTTTGAAAAAGAAATGTTTGCGATAAGTTTTGAGAAAAGATTTGTTGGCAGTGAATGCATTTTTTGAAAATCATAGTGTCATAGAGATGGTGTTGTCACACATGAAAGGGAAAAATCAAGCTAAGAAGAGAAAAAGGAAAGGAAAAAGAGTGAAAGAGAAATAAACACAAACAGAGGGCACAGGGGTGATCTGATATTTTGGGGTCAGAGTTGCACAAGAAGACAAAGTAAAAATAAAAATTAGGTCAACATGGAAGGGAAGCCTAAATGCCCCCAACACTTTACATCGTCCTCAATTTACCAAAAATCAATCACAAACATGGAAGAATGATGATACAGATAGAGGAAGGTTTACGACACAAAAACTACTCCTGTATCCAAGCACCAACAAGGGTGACATGGGTCATCCAGGAATATATAACATAGTCACAGGGGAACACATCACAACACGCACACATCTAATCTAAAGGTAAAGAAGAGGCCTCCCCCTAACACTGATCGACTAAGAGGTCGTCTGCTTCCCAATCTAGATCATCATAAGGGGAAGGCGAACAAGCCTGCAATGGTTGAATGTTAAGGGGAGGAGCTTCCGACCCTCCTACAACAAGGGCTAAGGAAGAAGGCCCCGCAAGGTCTTCTTCACTAGGCTCTTGTGGAGCTATGGTCGGTGATTTCGTGAAGATCACTGACAAGGTCAGAACTTTGTCCAAAGAGTTAAACATGCACTTCATTGGAGTGCCATATTGTACCTCAGCGGATGGAGAAGGTTGTACCTGAGATTTACCACTTGGCTCACCGAGTGACTCGAGAGCGGTGATGAACTGAGGGGAAGCTAGGGATGGCTTTGTCACTAGGAAAGAACAGGCCAATGTAGGACCACCATTCAGAGAAGGTGGGATCCTCTTATGCCCTCCATTGCTGGAAGGGCCATCCTCTATGTTTTGCTTCGTCGGGAGATGTGGACTCCCCATAGATGAGGCAAGAGGTGCGGAGGAGGAGGAGGAAGAGAAAACCGCGACAGATACCACCGAAGTATTTGGCATATCCATAGTTTTTGGGAATGTTGGGATGTCTAGAAGGGACATCAACAGGGGTGGTTCGATTGAAGGAGCAATGAACACCTGCACCTTTTTGGGGTCAGGCGCATTTACACTCATAGCGGGAGCCAGAAGCGAGACTGAACTAGATTGAACGAAAGCAAAGGGAAGGAGAGAGGAGGATGCATCAGGAGGCCCTGAGGTAGGGGTGGTCATCTCCTCTTCCTTCCTCTGCAAGGCAGCCTGCTCAGCTACAAGAGCCTTTTGCCGATGCTTGCGCTCACGCACAAGGAAGTTTCTGCGACTCTTCGAGCTAGAGATCGAAGGTTGCGAAGGAGTGGAAGACTCTTGCTCAGCCATGGGAGTGTCAACCACAGCTGTTTCCAGTGGAGGGACAAGCTCCTGAACAAGAGTAGGAAGAAAAGATTGAGAAATAGCAGGGGGAATCAACTCTAATGCCTCAGCAACGGGCCTCTTCCCATTTATTGCTTTTGGAGCGAGAGCGGTAGGACGCCGTGAAGGCTGAGACATAAAGGATTCCCCAAGGGGACCATTCTTTCTACCATATCAAATGAGCCTAGGCTCCGTGGGAAGAACAGGAAGCTCGAACGCAAGGCTCTTAGGCTTTCGCCAAGCAAGAACCATAGGATTCTCTTGCAAACGTGAAACAGTATTTGATGGCGCCACAATGGGGCGAGAGGGAGCATCAGGCTGAACAACAAAAAAGGAAGAAGAAGCATCTTAGGAGTGCTTCTCTCCTTCCCTTCTACGTGCCTTGGTGGCATCATTGTTAGGTTTCAAATAGGCCCTATGCAAAACAACATAAGGCAAAGGAGGGTATTTCACCCTAGGCGTTACATGCCCTTTCTTGTACTTATGATAAGTTTGGTACAAGAGGTCCTTCCTAGGCGGAAGAGAACCAACAGGTGTAGGCCAAAAGTGATCTAGAGAGTAGCTACCACGAGGAATCAATCGTTTATAACCGGTGTCATGAACCACATGCATGAAACCCTCATGAATAAATTTTAGATATTTGTGCACAACCGAGGGTATTGCATTCATACCTACTTACCAAGGGATACCCAACTTTAATCTGAAGAGTTTAGACCCCAGAATTATGTCAAATAATAGGTTCATAGGTTTAGGTCTGACGAGGATTGTCAAAACAAATCTTGCCAAGATGAGGTATGAAAAGTTCGTAAAGCATATGGATGGTGCTCACAGGTGCATCATACCCATCTTTATGCAAAAATTTAATTAACATGATCTCCTCGATTATGATATTCACCTGAGACGTGGGGTCAACAAGAACACCTGTTGTAGTGTTCTCATTGATTCGCATATGGATTTTGAGAGGAGATGGTTCCCTATTAAAGGCCATCGACAAATCCTGCGAGGTGAAGGTTATACCTATACCACTGCGCACAGGCTACGCAAAGGGGATAGGTTGATGTAGAAAAGAGGCCATCATGTGCACTGAAGGATACTCTTACAAATCCCCCAAAGGTCCTATAATAAAATACTGACCCAATCAAGGTTTCGTTATGCAACACTTACAGAACATTCCAACTACGCCTACTAGGGGTCATAGGTTGGGTTGCGAGGCGAAAAGCCCTAGAATGCTCCTAGAACACAAGGAAAGGAGCTTTCATTATTACAAGATGAAACCAAAATGGTTCATGTCAAGTTCACCAAAAATGTAAGAGAGGGAGACCAACCACGTTAAGGCTCTAGGTCACGAGGAGCCGAGAGAGGATGGCTGCCCTAACTTACCTCACTCTAAAGGGGTGTTTCATATAGAGGTTGAGAATGATGAGGACAATAAAGTACTTCAATCACTCTACAGATCTGAACTTAAGTTTAGGCTAGGTGAGTCAGTTTTTGGAGTCGATATTGTGCTGCAAACAACTCTCTTTCTGAGGACGACAACGCAGTTCTGGGACATCAGCGCAACGCGCTAGCGTCTCTCGGGCGCAAAGGAATTCGTACAGTCAAAAAATAATGAACACAATACAAACTACTCAAAAAAAAAATTATAGCCTAGCTAGCTAATCTTGACAGTAAAAATAAAATAAGTAGATACAAGAAATAGAAACTAAAGTTATAAAACAAGTAAATGAGAACTAGGGTGACAAAGATTATCTCACAAGGATGTACGTTCGCCAGCTAGCTCCAAATGCACATCCACCTACACACAAGAAAGAGGGGAAAATTGTTGGGGCTGTATAGGGGTTTTCCTCAATCAAACCCCTGTTTTGGTGTTTCCACCTCCACAGAGAGCCAAATAGCAACAAGATAGAAATATACGATAAATAAGTAAAGAAAGTAGAGATGCAATAAACACTACAAAAAAGTAAAGTGATACTCAACCAAATCACAAAGGAGAGGAGTTAAACATTACATCCTACACCCAAAATCTCACTAGCCAATGGAGGAGAATACAAACTTGGAAAGGCGAGTCTCGCAAGACCCCAAGCCCATGCTGCTAATGGCTTGCTTCACACTTGCTTTGCAAAGTTAATGGAGTGTTGTTGCTACAATGTAGTGTTGAGGTGTTGTTGAGAGTGAAGAATGCAAAGAGAATGAGGTTGAAGTGCTTGAGAATGCAAAAAGACATGGATTGAATGAAGAATGGATGAATTTGAAGGAGAAAAGGGAAGAATTTGCCATATTCGGGGTCGGTTGGTCAAAGAGGGACGTTAGAAATCGACCCCAATCGAAAGTGTAATGCCCCTACCAGCTTTAGATGCAGGAATCCATCAGGGACGTAAGCGCGCCGCGTGAGCATCCCCAACAAATATTCTCTCATTGACACAAGAGACAAACACTAAGTGGAAGGAAGGCAGCTAGGTGATGTGGAATTTTGCCTTCAGATTTGATTTTCTAA
>VDFB02259279.1:93615-146129 GCA_007258455.2 Sequoia sempervirens
AGAGAGTAGAGAGGGAAAGAGGTAGTTGAGATATAGAGTGATGGGGGGAGAGGTGGGTAAAGAGAGGGAGGGTAGATAAAGATAAATAAAGAGGGAAGGAGATGTAGAGACAAATTATAGATAGAGAGAAGTAGAGAGTGGAGGGATGGAGGGAGCGGAAAGGAGGAGATAGAGGTGAGTGTGTGTGAGAGGGAGAGAGAGTGAGAGGATAGAAAATGAGGGGAGAGAGGAAGGGGGAGAGAGAAAGAGAGTAGAGAGGGAAGGGGGATAGATATAGAGTAGAGAGGGAAGAAGAGAATAAAAGAGAAAGAGGGGGGAGGGAGAGAGAGAGGTGGAGAGAGTGGTAGGTAGTGGCAGGAGAAGTAGGTAGAGAGGGAAGGAGAGAGGGAGGGATAGGAGGGAGAGTGAGATGGAGAGAGAGTGGTGAGATAGAGAGTAGAGGGGTAAGGAGAGAATGAGAAAGAGAGATAAAGAGAGAGAGGGAGGTTGGAGGGGGGAAGAGGTAGAAAGGGATAGGTGAGATAGAGAGAGGGAAGGAGGGAAAGTGGTATAGAGAGAGAATGGTGATTTAGAGAGGATGGAGTGAGAGGTAGGGATGGAGATAATGGTGAGATAGAGAGAAGGAGAGAGTGAGAGAGAAAGAGAGGGATGGAGAGACAGAGAGAGAGGTAGATAGAGGAAGGGGGAGGAGAGATAGACAATAGAGAGGGATGGAGAGAGAGAGAGTGATGAAGGGAGAGGTAGGTATAGAGAGGGAAAGAGAGATGAGAGATAGAGATTAGAGAGGGGAGGGAGGGAGGGAGATAGAGGTCTGTGTGTGTGTGAGTGAGAGAGATAGAGAATGGTGAGATAGATAAAATGAGCAATTGAGAGAGAAAGAGGGGGGAGGGGGGAAGGGACAACGATGATAAAGATTGGGAGGAGAGACAAAAAGAATAGGAGGGAGAGGAGAGATAGAGATAAGTAGAGAGGGAAGGAGGGAGGGAGGGAGTGTTAGGGAGGAAGATAGAGGTTTGTGTGTGTGAGAGAGAGAGAGATAGAGAGAGTGGTGAGATAGAGAGGAGAGAGTGAGAGGGAGGGAGAGATAATTATGGGATAGAGAGGAGAGAGTTAGAGAGAAAGAGGGAGAAGAGAGGGATAGAGAGGGAGAGAGAGATGCAGGTAGAGGGAGGGAGAGGAGAGATAGATAGTAGAGGGGGAAAGAGGTAGGGAGGGAGACATAGGTGAGATACAAAGTGATGGAGGGAGAGGCAGGCAAAGGGAGAGAGAGGGGAGATAAAGATAAGTAGAGAGGGAAGGAGATGTAGAGAGATAGAGAAGAGATAGAGAGAAGTAGAGAGGGGAGGGAGGCAGATTTAGGGAGGAGATAGAGGGGTGTGTGAGAGACAAAGGGGAGAGAGGGAGGAAGGGAGAGAGAGAGGGAGTGGAGAGATAGAGAGGAGAGAGGAGAGAGTGAGAGAGAAAGATGGCACAACTTGTTGACTACGAAAATTTGACCTTCTTATTACTGAATTTTGACATGCTGATTCCTGAAATTTGACTAAGTCTAAATTTTTTAAGATCTTCCAAAAACTAGAATTTGCATTATAACTCCTAGAGATTTCAAACCACTCTCAAACATCCTGCCTATATACATGAAATATAACTTAAAGTATAAGAAAGTAGACGTCCATATGTAAATTTCAACTTATACTTAAATGTTTATTTCATGTATATAGTTTCCCTGAAAGATAACAAGAAGAAAGAGACAAGAAAAAGAGAAGAATTTTTTTTTATTATAGACCAAAATGCAAGCGCATTATAACGTGCTCGCGTTTTGGAAATGCATTCACAAAACACAAAAGCCATGTCAAAATTTAGATATAACGTGAGAATGTTATATATTGCTTTAGGAATCCCCAAGCCTTGGGATTGGTATTTGCCTTGGAATACCAACCCAAAGGCTTGGAGGGCATTCCCAACGACCAGAGACATGTTTTTGCAAATTCTACAATATTTCATATAATCGGGTTTGTGCTCACCGTTAGGATTGCATGCGGTTCAATATCAAAGAAATCGAACATTTGGGTAATGTTAGGTTCTCTCTTAGCTATCCAATGATGTAATTTTTTTCACTTTCTGACAATGTTAAGCCTTTCATCCATAATTTCTTTTGTTTGTATGTCTCTTTTTTGGTAAAAAATAGTGTTTGGTGTTTTTTCCGTTATAAATTAACCATTCATCGAAATTTCAAATAAATTACATTTTTAGAAACTAGACTCCATTCTAAAAATTTTGAAAATAAAAAATTAATTATTTTCCAAAATTTATAAGGGTAGCACAACCAAAATTCTATTTTTAGGAAGTGTCCACTTCGTAAATTAGTAAAAAAAAAAAATTCATTAAAAAATTATCAAAAAAATCATGCATCAACTACATAGTGTTAGCTAACTTCTGACTGTAGCAATTTTTAAAATACTAAAAAAAAATTCACCGTACGAGGGTTGTACAAGAGTTGCTATGTTATTTTTTTCTGACAAAAACAACACCAATTTGTGTACATCCCTCATTTGAACCCCTTAATCTCAACCATTTTCAAAATAAATTAGTAGTTTAGAAAGTAGACTTAGACAACTTCGATCCTTCTTTTTGTTCCATCTCAAAATTTTGAGTGTAACTATCCTCAAGTTCATGTCCAAGATTAGTATTTCCTAATTTCAGAAAAAAAAAGTGGCCACTTAAGCCCCCTTTCTGGGAACCATCTTGGTGCACTTACCTTGCACATAAGTATATTTTCTCTTGAATAGAACTGGAAAGAACTTTATGGTGGAATACTTGGGCTTGAGTGAGGTTCCCATGATCTTCAATGTGTTTTTATCTCTTTAGAAATGAGATTCTTTGGTAAGAGTAAAATAACTCTAATTATCATATAGTAAAGTGGTACTTTTACAAGTATCCATTTGAATATCTTCCATAAATCTTCAAAGCCACATTGATTCTTAAAGAGCTACTTTTTTTGGGTTTTGATTAAAACCCATGGAAGATAGCTTTCTTAAAAGTATTACACCATCCATGTAAAAGCACCTGCAACATTTATTTTGAAGACATTATCTATGGTAGATTTCCTATAAATGGAATCACCAATATAGTCGATAACATAATAATCAAATAAATCTTATTCTTGGTGTAGAAAAAATATTTTAATATGCATTTGTTAATTACCAATGAGCATGATGAGATTATAGGAGGACAGATGGGAGTTGCATGGGCGTTTGGTGAGTAGGTCCATGGCCATGTTCAGGTCGCAGCCCGCATGTAATCATTTCTCTTTGTATTGGGGGTGTTTTTTGAAGCTTTGGGGGGCTTTGTTTATAGCGTTGGGGGTGCAATTTCGGCTTGGAGGGGTTTTCTTGTGAGATTGAGGCTCGTTTTTGTTGCTTTTTCTTTTATTTTGGTGTTCGATTGGTGTTTGGATAAGGGTTGTAGGGAGGCATAAGGGTTTTTTTGTCTTTTTTCTTTCTTTTAACGATGGAGTCAGGTGAAGCATTGAGTTTTAAACCCTCACTAGATTTTTGTGCTGCCTTTGGAGCGAAGTCGCATCCTCCCTCAAAAAGGGGTGTTGAGAAGAATTTGTCATCTAATGACTCGGGGTGGGAGGGTTTGCTCCATCTGGAGGCCTTAAAATCTTGAAAATTAATGGTTTCCTAGAGAGGAGCAAGGAGAGGCATGTTTTGGTGATTCAACTGGAAACAATTGCTAAGGGTGTTGAGTATTTCTCAAATCACACCTTGATTTGAAAATTTATGGTAATGTGTATCTTGCTCCCATTTTTGGAGTTGTGGACGCAGTGAACTTGGTCTCTGGAGGGTGAAATGAAAGTGATTCTATTGTAAAATAGCTACTTTATAGTCGTCTTCAATTGCATGGCTGATCACAATAGGGTTTTCAAAGGAGGGCCCTATTTTCACAACCAGACTAGTTTATTCATCAAGCCCTGGCACATTAGTTTTAATCCACTAGAAGAGCTCTCAAATTGTGTTTCGATGTGGGTGCATATTCCTTGATTTCCAATTAAGTATTGGCGTAATGACGTCTTTCAAATGACTGCTTTTCTTTTGGGGAAACTAGTGGGTCCTTCTCAAAAAATGCACGATAGAAAGGTAATGACTTTTGCTTGCATTTGTGTTGAGATTGATTTGAGTAACCCTTTTGTAGACTCTTTGGAAATTCATGTGGGTACGTCTTCTTGGATGCAACAACTTGATTATGAGACTCTGCCTTTTCACTGTTGTTTGTGTCATGAAAATGGGCATTTCCACTGAAGATGTCCCATGACCAAACTTTTGAGTCTTTTCCTTCTCCGCCTCCTCACAACCCTCCTAAGGTTGACAAAGGCAAGGCTCCCATTTTTGGTGATGTTGTAGAAATAGAGGGTTTCATTCTTGTTAAGGCCCATAATAGGAATCATGGACAAAAGAGGACTTTTAACGAGTGATAGGAAGGGGACACTTTTAATAGATTTAATGTGTTGGATGACCTTAGTCAATAGGAGTTGAATCCAGGTATGATGGCTCTAGATCAAGGTGTCTTGGAGATGGTTTGGGAAGGCAATATTTTTGACAATATTTAGAATACAAAGGATGTTGGTGCATTGAAAATGGACATTGATCTTAGTCTAGTGGATTCAATGGTGGCTGAGGCCCTTGCTGCTATGGCAAAGAGTAGGGGGAGATCTCTTTTCCGTTGGTGAAGTTGGGGTCCAATTTGGAAAAAGGAAACAAGGCTTCTCCTTCTTTCGGGCTTAACTAGAAAAATATTAAAAAAGGGGTTGTTGAGAAGGATTCCAAGGCTGGGAGAAAGAAGGACTTAGAGAAAATCAATACGATGGGGGAGACATTGGTGGAGACAAGATTTGTTAAGACTCTTGACTCTCATTTTTCCAACCCTTAGAAACGATTATCCTCTCATGGAATGTAAGGGGCTTGAACAGTGGCCCTTGATAAAAAGTTATTCGTGATTTGGTGAGAAATCATTCTCCTGATGTGCTTTTCATATAGGAAACTAAGTTGTCTGTAGAGAATATGTGTGGTTTGGTGCCTAAACTTTGGGGGCGGGGTCAATGCCAGTGCATTGGTGCCCAAGGTAATGCTAGGGGTGTGGCTTGTTTATGGAATCCACTGAAGATTTACCCTCTTTGGAGGATGTTTGGTAAGTCTTCTATTTCCACGATTGCTTCGAGCCTAGAAACTAGAGAAACGGTTCTTCTTTCCAACATCTATGCTCCCACTAATTTTCCTGGTAAGCAACGCATGTGGTATCACATCCAGTTTATTCGAAGCTTTGTTCCTTTTTATCCTTATATTATTGTAGGTGATTTCAATGCTATTATTGATTTGGATGAAAAGAGGGGTGTAATTTTGAGGTTGGAGCCTTTCGGTTTTCTTCTCCATGATAATATTTTTTCCTTGAATCTTGTTGACATTAAGCCTAGTAATGGTCAATTTACCTGGAACAATAGGAGACTGGGGGAGGATTGTATTGCTAAGAGGCTTGATAGGTTCCCAGTCTCTTGTTTGTGGATTTGTGGACCCTGGTCTACTTGTTTTGAGATTTTGGACTGAAGGGGTTTGGATCACTAGCCTATTAAATTTTCCACTTCTTTGACTTGTGTTGCTCGATCTTCCTCTTTCAAGTTTTAGCTTATGTAGTTGCGGGTTTCCTCTCTTTAGGACCATGTTGCTGAATGGTGGAGTTTGGGTAGACCTTCTTATGGTACTACTATGTATTCTTTTACCAAACATTTGTAGTGTGTGAAGTACCAACTCAAAAGGTGGAATAGGCAGTGTTTCAGTAGCATCCTCCATGCTAAGGTTATTGCTCAGGCTAGTTTGGATGCTATCACTTGTGAAATTAGGGAGTTTTTCCTTACTGAGGATTCTCTTGAGGAGGCAAGGGATTTGAAAGAGTTGGAGGAGTGTGAGTTGCACAAAGAGATTTATTGGAAATAGAATGCTCAGGTTGATTGGTTAGAGGAGGGGGATAAAAACACTACATTATTCTTCAACTCCCTGAAGGCCAGGAGACATGGTAATTTGATTCCTTTTCTTATGAATGAGAAGGGAAATTATCTAACCTCTTTGAGGGATATCTCTAGAGAAGCTTCACAGTACTTTGCCTCCTTGTTTAGGGAGGAATCTCGGGATGTGTTGGCAGAAGGAAATTAGGTTTTGTCCTATATCCCTTCTTTGGTTATTGTGGAAATGAACGAGCACCTCTTGGGTTGCATATCCATGGAGGAATTGAAGGCTATTGTCTTTTAGATGAAGAAAGGGAAAGGTCCTGGTCTTGATGGCTTTTTGATCAAATTCTTTCAAGAATTTTGAGACATTATAAATCTGGACTTATTAGAGGTGGTTCAGGAATCTCAGAGGAACAAGCAGATGTTGTAGGCTATGAATTCTACCTTTCTTTCTCTCATCCCTAAAAGTGATGGAGCGGATCGGCTAAGTTTGTTTCGACCTATTTCTCTTTGCAATGTGTTCTATAAAATGCTTTCCAAGTTGATTGCTAATAGGTTGAAGAAGTAGCTCAAGAAGATTATTTCTGAGGAACAAGGAGGCTTCATGGCTGATAGGAAAATCTTGGATGGGGTGGTCATTGCCACTGAAACTATTCACTCCATGGCAACCTCTAAAGAAAAAGGTATGTTCATCAAGTTGGATATGGCAAAGACTTATGATAGAGTTAAGTGGTCCTTCTTGCACGAAGTTCTTATTGCTTTTGGTTTTGTTGAGGAGTGGGTTATGTGGGTATTTGTCAAGGGGATCCTCTTTCTCCCTATTTAGTCATTCTTTTGGATAAAGGTTTGGGGAGAGTGATTAAGAGAAATGTGGTGCTAGGTCTTATCCAAGGTTGGGTTTGAGGCAATGGTTTACCTCCTCAATCACACCTACAACTTGTTGATGATACTGCTTTTATGGGCATGGCCAAGGTTAGAGAGGCCACTAATTTGCATAAGGCATTAGACATTTATCTATCTACTTCTGGTAGATGATTAATGACGATAAATCTTCCATTTTTTTCTTTAATCCTCTTAGGCTCATTCAATAGAGGATTGCTTGTATTTTGAGGTTTCAAATTGGTTCTCTGCCTTTGACTTATCTCAAAATTCCTATATCTTTCAGTACTCTCCCTAGGGGCTCTTGGAAAAATATTGTAGATAAGTTTCATGCGAAGGTGAACCATTGGACTCATAGATGGATTTCTTTTGTTGTTTGGGTTCAACTTCTTAAGTCAGTGGTGCAGGCTCTTCCCAACTATAGGTGTATGCTCCAGGTGGCTCCCATTGGATTTATTAAAGATTTGGATTCTCTGGATAGGCAATTTTTATGGGCTGGAGCTTTTCGTCTTCTAAGTGGAGCCTTGTGAAGTGGGATATTATTTGTAGGCCAAAGTAGTTTGGTGGTCTTGGGTTACAACATTCAACTTTGGATGGGTTGGTGTTATCTACCAAGCTTTATTGGAGATAGTGTTTGGACCAAGATCATGTCTAGGCTAGGATTATATCTCACAAATATCTAAGTGGGATACCGAAGGAAGAGATTCCCCAATATCTGCTTGTGGGGAAAGGTTCTGTGATTTGGGAAATGCTTAAAAAATGTCTAAGTTGATCAAGGAGGGCTTGTTTTGGATATGTAATAGGGGGTCTGAGGCTCTCTTTTGGTTTGACTCTTGGGATGTTTTTTCCCGTATTATGAGTAGGTATCCCAATCTACAGGATCTATGTCAACACTTCTTAGAGGTTGGTTGGTCTAGGGTGATTAATTTTAAGACTTCTTACCTCTGTGGGTATATGGAGGTGTCTAGGTGGAAGACTCCTAGTGAATGGCCTATGTCTGGCTGAGAGGAGGGTTATGATAAGCTTCATAATATTGTGGCAAGTAGACAGTGCTAGTGGGTATTAGGAGTTGATTGCTCGAAAGTGTGGTAGGTTGGAAGTTCCATGGCGAAAAAATGTTTGGAATAAGTTCTCCTGGCCTAAGTGTAATTGCTTCTTGTGGACCTTAGCTTGTAATAGATGTTTGACTAGGGATAATCTTTGAAAGCGAGGATTCTAAGGTCGATCAGTTTGTGTTCTTTATGGGTGTAGTGAGGAAGATTCTTCCACTTGTTCTTCCGTTGTCCTTTTTCTATGCTTATTTGGCATATTTTGTGGGGTATTTGGAAACATCCTTGTGTTCATGCCTCTTCTCTTGTTGAATTCTAGTGCAACCTAGGGAGACCTCCTACACAGACCTCTTTCCTCCAGATTGTGTGGTGCATTGGCCATGTCTTCATCCTATGGAAAATTTGGCTAGAAAGGAACCATAGGATTTTTTGTGGGGATAAGTTGATGATTCAATAGGTTTGGAAGAGAATTGTTGGTATGATCCAGGAGACTGTGGAAGCTAAATGTGAAGTGGATTTTCCTTTAGAAAGGAGTGATGGTGAGATTGTGAGCAGATTGGGTCTACAAATATTGACCTCTGACTCCTTTTGTGTTTGAAGAGGTGGGTGTGCTAAAAAGAAGGCTCAGAGGGTTGGGAGTTAGTCTCCTCCTCTAGTGGACGTTTTGAAGATCAACACTAATGGATCATCTAGGGGTAATCCTTGGCTTGTTGGGATTGGTAGAGCTAGGAGAGACTGTTTTGGCTCAGTTATTTTCTTTTTCTCCGTTCATAAAGTGTAGCAAACCAATAATATTATGGAGGGGTTGGTGATTCTTTGGGCTATTGAGTGTGCTTGTGCTCTTGTTTGGTGTAAGATTATATGTGAATCAAACTCTAAAATCATTGTTAATCTATTGAATGAGCATAATCTAGAAGGGGTTAATTGGCAACTTGCTTTGGTTCTTCAACATATTTTGCAGTTGTGTTCCATGTTGGAGGTGGTGTCTTTTACCCACATCCCTCAGGAATGGAATAGGGTTGTAGACTGTTTGGCCAAGTGGGCTTCTAAGCATGCTAGTGATTGGCATATTGAGGGATGGGAGCAATTATCCCTAGATTACTACCAAGATTTGGAGAGGATTATTTTGGAGGACATGGTTGGATGAGGTGGGTTAGTGTTGGTGTTGCGGTGGTTTTGTGTCTTGGCTGGGCGATTTGGTGATCCTACTTTTCCTTGAGAGCCTTTATGGTCCTTGATTTCTTTATTTTGGTGATTTCTTGATATCAATAAAACTTTTACCCTCTTTTTCAAAAAAAAAAAAGTTGCTAATGAGCATAACTCTAGAAAATAGTCTAATGATAATTAACAAGAAGATCATAAGATGTTTTAATGTATATAAGTATGGATAATTTTTCATTTTTATTTCAAGAAAAAATATCCATGCTACTAATCATATAGTAATTATCCATACAAAAATTAAGCAACAGGTGAGTTATCCTTTCGAGGATTGCTCCTCGAAAAATTTATTATGGAGATAGCCACCCATTATAAGTAGGTGATTTTACACTCAATAGATTTAGAGGATAATTGAAGCTCAAAAAAATGTTAGATAAAGTAACATTCAATAGAAACAAAAATGTAATAGCCAAAATATGCTTAAATTTTTTATGCCATTCCATATTGTTTATGGATGTGTAAGAATTTGAAACTTTTATCCTTACCTTTTTTATTCACCTTTCCATCCTTAGAAAAAAGAGAATGAATTCTTCTATTTCGATGTAGTAAGAATGATAATACTTTTATAGAAATAATTATCTCCTTAGATGGTTATGAGAACCATTTATGAATTTTATCAACATTTTACTAGGCACGTTCTTTGATGTATAGAGGCATGTTTCTTACAAGATTAAATAAATGCTATATGAAGATATGTTATCTAGAAACAAATTTTATGATACAAAGGGTGGACATGGAGTTTCACATTCAAAGTCAACATCAAATGATAAGCTATTACTAGAATGGAATTTTTAAGTACAATTTTACAAAATAGGAATCTAGAGCACACTTATGATGTGTTAAGATATTTCTCAAAGTGAATTTTGTTCCATAAATTATGTATGCAAGTTATAAGATCTCTTAGAAGCAAGAGGTACTAAAATTTCGTCATAAATAATGAAGCAAGTCATAAAATAACTAGATGATATATCAAAAAGTATTTTCATGTGGTTCTTCTAGCAAGATAATAAGCATACTTAATACTATGGACTATGTGGTTCCAAATTTATCAGATGTCTCTAAGTTCTAGATTAGGATCTATATTCTATTCAGATGCACATTTTTCATGATAATATATTGTGCTTCTCAATTATGTTAGTTGTAAAATAAAAATATTTAAATAATTAGAATCAAATATTATCAATACCCTAGCCATTCAAAGTCAAATTTATTTTTTATGATCATAAATAGTTCACCTAATACTTATTACATCTAGGGGATGCTCATAATAGTGAGCACTAGATTTTCTTTGAAAATCACCCATCCCAATATTATTTTAGCTTAAGTGCATTCAGTCATGGAGTTTCCCTATAATCTAGCCCTTTAACTTGAGCCTCTAAATAATTACATGAATAAATATAAATCATAATATTACTAAAAATAAATGACCTCTAGAAAATTTAATTGATACTTTACACTTATAAACATCATTTAAATATAATAGATATTAAATAAACTATTTCTAATAGTAAATATAAATTCTTATAAACCATTTTTTTTATAAAATATAGATTAACTCAAAATTAAATCCCAATAAATAATCACATTAAACTTTTTCATTTATTATAATTTGACCTCATTAAAGCTTAGGATTTAATCTAAAATATTAGATCCTTTAATTGTAGGGTGCAAAAGTAGAATTCAATTATGAAATACAAAGGGCTGAAAAAATTTAAAGAGTCAAAACATGAGTTTTCATGTAAGAAGGCAATGGAGTCGGTTTTGTGTTACGTAGTCGACTGTCATTAGTTGTTTAAATCGTCTTTAAAGATGAGGCACCAATTTAAAGGAAGAGAGGCAAGTTTTTTTCTTTTTTTTAAAAGGAAAATTGCCACCAGTGAGGGTGGCACTCATTCATTGATAGAGAAATATAAAAGGTACAAAAGATCAACAATAGAGCCTATTACAAAAAGAGAGACAAACCAAGCAGCAATACTATCCCCTGCAACAAACATTACATTAGAAAACCAGTGCCAAATGATTCCTTGCAAAAACAAAGTCAGAAAGAAATATCCCAGGCGTCCAACAAAGCAATGATGCCAGCACCAAGCTCCACCACCCGAGTAATCTGAAAATGGTGTAGAGCAAGTTTGCTTTCAATGACATGATCTAGGAAATGTTGAATGTTCTTTGCGGCTATGGCATCCTTGAAGGCAATTACTGCATCCATCACTTGTTTAAACTTTTGGACCATCTCCGCTTCAATAATACCACAGACGATCCCCTTCTTGGACCATTTTTCCAGTGCTTTGACAGTTTTAAGAGCCACCTTAACATGCTGGTCCATTACATGCTACGCGATTTTCTTTCCCACACTCCTTTTACGCACAAAGCTAAAAATGTTAGAGATTGCTTGACCTAGCATAAGGCCATCATGGATATGATCTCCCTTAAGCCACCTCTCCCCTATGATTTGCTTCAGCACAGAGATAACCGCCTCAGAATCAGTTTTCAAGAGGCGAACCAACTAGGCTTCATATGTTTCCAAAGTCGCCTCAACCATCTGGCCTCTTCTTGTCGAGAGTTTGTAGCATCTGCAGAGTGTGAGCACCTCTATCTTCACCTACATTTTACAAGAGAGGAAGACTCTCTTTATAGATTGAGCTGCCGTCAGTAGGATGACCATGATTGCTTGCTTTGGCTCGACCTGCTCAAAAGTTTGAAACTGACTACTGCCAAACGAAAAAAGGCACGAGGGGATGTCCCAAAGCGATGAAAGATATTAACATGTTGCAACCTTGAGATTTATCCCCACATAAACATTCTACCAAGTGCCACAAATGTACTAATAGTTGAGTCGTTCTATTTGGCGGCAAAGACAATCATTCCAAACCTGAGAGATTAGCTTTGAGAATCTTTTCAAAGTCCGGCCACCTGCGCGAATCCACTGAGACAATCCTTTCTTCAGATTGATTGACACCAACTTTTGACAGGAAGTCTATGGCAAAATTCGCTTCTCTATAAATGTATGATAGCCTATAATCACAGATGCTCCTGAGTGCCACGTTTATTTCCTCTAACCATATTTTGAGGTGTCAG
This sequence comes from Sequoia sempervirens, assembly GCA_007258455.2. Classification (NCBI taxonomy): domain Eukaryota; kingdom Viridiplantae; phylum Streptophyta; class Pinopsida; order Cupressales; family Cupressaceae; genus Sequoia; species Sequoia sempervirens. The sequence goes on from VDFB02259279.1 coordinate 105,838, forward strand.
CTTGGCGCGTGATTGGACCCAACTGCCCTGATTACAACAAGGGAGTCACCTTCAATATCTAGTGAATGCCACTTCTTAGATATGCAAAAATTAATACCCTCCAACAGAGCGGTGCACTCCGCAACAGTGTTCGTGCCAACCGGGAGCTTGATTGACACTGCAGCCATCATCTGTCCATGCTCGTTGCGCACGATGAAGCTGGCCCCAAAGGGGCCTGGGTTCCCTTGCGAGGTCCCATCAAAGCTCAATTTCATCCTACCTTTGGGAGGTAGGACCCACTTAAACTTAGGCCTTGACTTGACGTTCTTGCAAAGCACATTGCTAGGCAGTTTTACCAATTTCCATCTTGCCAACATCTTATTATCCCAGGTCGAAAAATAATTGAAGCTGCCTTTCCTCAGTTGACCATTAAGATGCTCGCTAATCGCGACTTCAACTTTGTATAGGATGCTTTCCAGGGAAGAAGCTTTCTCCTTGAAAATTCTGGCGTTACGTTCTTTCCAAAGCTGCCAGATTACCATCGCCGGAATCTCACACCAAAGCCCTTCTAGTGTCGAGCTAGCATGTAAGATAGGCCAATATTCAAACAACAATGTGAGGTTGTTTGAAAGCGGACCCACCCATTCCATTAAACTACAAAATTTGTGCCATACCACCTGTGCCACTTCACATTAGAGCAACAAGTGTTGAGCATCTTCAGAATTCTTCCTACATATAACACAACCAGTGCGGACCATGAATGCCAATTTTGCCCAACCTGTCACTGGTAAGGATGTTCCCATGAAGAGCCACCCAAGCAAACATGCTTGCCTTAGGAAGCACATTGTGACCCTAGCAAAGCTTCTTTGGGCAAGTTGCCTGCTCCAACTCCACCTTTAATAGTTTGTAGCCAAGCTTAACAAAGTACTCTCCTATTTTCGCCGAACACCACAGGATTGAGGCTGGGGAATCAGAAATGAAGAACCTTCTTTGTGAAATTACATTCAACAGAGCAACTCTTTGGGGTTCTTGCAGAAAATTGAATGATTTCCAAGAACAAAGCTAGCGGCCCTCTGATTGCCAAGTGTTTATATACCCCCTCAGCAATTCACCATACACAAGCTTAGACGGATTGATTGCATCTTCAAGTTTGGGGAGCTCACTTAAGGCAAGGTACACATTCCAGGAGTCATTCCAAAATGAAGCTTTTCGTCCATCCCCTATACACCATGTGAGATGTTCACAAATCACTTCCCTGGAATTAATGATAAAGTTCCAAATAGTAGAACCTCTCTATAGATTGGCTATGGTAAGAATCCTTTCGGGCTCTTGTGAATCGAGATACTTAGCTCTGAGGATTTTACTCCATAAAGCACTTGAATTCTTGAAGAGACACCACATAAGCTTTGCTCTGAAAGCCCTATTATGAATCTTCACATCTTTGATTCCAATGCCACCATATTCCTTGGATTTTGTCACTATCTCCCAAGTGAGTAGGGGATACGTTTTTTCTCCTGTGCGCCATCCCATAGCAGCTTTCGTTGCACCCCCACTAAATGCCTAACTGATTTACTTGAAGCTTCTAGGCAAGACAACATATAGATTGGGATCGAAGCCATAACCGCTTTGACCATGGTTAATCGCCCTGCCAAGGTAAGCCAACGCCCCTTCCAATTATATCTATTCTTCGACTACATTTATTAATTGTCTCTTCCCAGTGAGGGAATCTCAGCTGGTCAACTAGAAGAAGAATTCCCAGATACTTTGTTGGCAATTGACCAACGTTGAAGCCCAAGATATCCGTGATACGTTGCTCTAGTCTTCTTGGGGTATTAAAGAAAAAGATATTCAATTTGTTGACCTGCTTGGAGACAAAACTTCTACACCACTTCCTTCACTGTTTGAGCTTCTGACATCGAAGAGCCACCATAAAGCATTATATCATCAGTGAATAATTGATGAGAGACTACCAACAAAAGATTTGATACACGGATACCATGCCACCTGCCTTGATTCCTCACTTTTGAAATTTGAAAGCTTAAAGCTTCAACCATAATGATATACAAGAAAGGCGATATTGGGTCCCCTTGTCGAAGGCCTTTTGCTCCTGGGAAGAAGCCACAAGGAAATCCATTGATTAGGACCAAATACCTTGGGGAGGAAATGAAATTGAAAACCCAACCTAGCCAATCATCACAAAACCCAAATTTTCTTAGAACCTTCGTCAAAAAGTGCCACCAAACCCTGTCATAGGCCTTGCTCATGTCAATTTTGACCACCATGCCCTTGATATTAGATTGTTTGAGAGAATGTACAATCTCATGTGCCACCACAATACCGTCCGTAATATTCTTGCCCTGGGAATGAAACCGCTTTGCTCCTGTGAAATCAAACTAGGGAGAATGTGTTTCAATCGATTTGCCATCACCTTCGTTATGATTTTGTGGATTGTATTGCACAATGCGATAGGCCTGTAGTCTACAAAGGAATCATTGTTTTCGTGCTTGGGAATCAAGGCAATATTTGTATTGTTTAAATCTTTTAGGACAATTTTCTTTTTTCTTAATTCTTCCACCACCCCATGAATTTCTTCTCCCATAAAGTCCCAACAAGATTGATAAAAAAATGCATTAAATCCATTGGGACCAGGGGTTTTATCCGACTGCATTTGGAAAAGAGCATCTTTCACTTCCTCCAAACTTATGTTGCCATACAACATTGCACTATCCTCCTGAGATATGAGCAGGGTGATATCATCTATTAAGTCCAGATTCAAAGGCTCTGCTTCATTTTCCCCGCCCAGGAGGTAGGAGAAATAATCAACCCCTGCTCTATGGATGTCCTCCTCTTTTGTTAACACCCCTCCCGCACCATCAAAAATTTGCTAAATACGATTCCAACTACGCTTCACTTTAGTCGAATTATGAAAAAATTGGTATTGAGATCACCTTCAGCCAACCAGGTATCTCGTGATTTAGAGCACCAATAAATTTCTTCCCGATGTAGCAGGTCGTTGTATTCCGCCAAAAGTAATTTGTCCTTTTCATATTTGGTATTTGTAATGCCCTGTCTTAAGATGATATCCCCCAGGGCTTCCAATTCTTCTTCAACACGTTCTTTCTCTACGAAAATATTTTTGAATGATGACTTATTCCAATCATGGAGTTTGTCTTTCAAGCTTTGCAATTTCTTATGGAAGAGGAACATCTTTGAGCCCGCTATCCTGAGAGGTTCAGACCACAAATGACGTAGGAGATTAGGGAGATCCTCAGTGCACATCCACATCTTTTCAAATTTGAATTGGTATTTAGGAGCCTTTGATTCTTTGTCGATTATGAGAATGACTGAGAAATGATCTGAGATTGAGATTGGCCAGATTGTAGACTTTGGAAAAAGATTACCCTGTAACCAATCTTCAGACACTAAAAATTTGTCAAGCCTTTTGGCTATGTTAGTAAAATCTTTTCTTCTATTATTCCAAGCGCATACACCATTTGAGGCCTTAATATCAATGAGATTGTTGCTTTCAATAAATCTCAAGAAATCCTTTTGTGGCTGTAAAATTTTCCTAGAACCTCCCAGACTTTCATTTAAGTCCATTATGGCATTAAAATCGCCACCCAAGACTACTTTTGAATTTCCCAAATTATTTGAGATAAAATTCTACAGTAATTTCTTATCTTCATTTTTAGTTGGACCATACACATTGTGAATTTCATACAGTGAATGTGTTTGTAAATTTGTTACCTCCAATTTCATCCATTGCGGGTTTTAATTCAACAAAGATACCTTTATTCGCTCCAGGTGCCAAAGAACCCCGAGTCCCCCAGAGGCACCATGAGCGTCTATAAAATGGCCATCCCAATTCTTGTAGGATTTGACAAACAACAAAGATTCTTCATCTGCCAATTTAGTCTCTTGAAGCAAAATGATATCAGGTTTCTGGCATTCCAACTGGCGTTTAATAGTCACCTAACATTCCATGTGAGGACCTCATCTCCTCCCAAGGGAGGCATTCGCTCCCTTGGATCTAGTCATGTAGGATCTTAAAGATGGTTGATCACCCTTCAAAGCTTCTTCCTCTCTCTTCTATTTCAGATATTTTATTCAAACCTTAGAGGTAGAAGTCGTTTTTGTTGTTTTCCTTATACTTCTTTTTTCAGTTATTTCCAACTCCTCTTCAATTTCTCTTCTTGACATTTGATCAGAGAATTCAGATGCTTCATTTGAGTACCACTCGAGCATTTTTATAGGGGAAGAGTGGTCATCCTCCGAAAATCCAATCTTGCCTTCTTCGTGCTCTTCTTCCTGGTCCCCAAATTCCAATGGTTCAGCCAGGACTATCTGCCAGTTCTTTTACATGCTTTGAGGCTTGTAGACCGCTTTGTTCCATAGAGCTTGTTTGTTCATTTTGGCTAGTCATTTGCGGCAGTTCCTTGTTGATTGGTTTTTGTTTCTCCCTCCAAACCTCTCTTCTAGATGGGGGAAAAGTGTTTTCATTTGTTAGCATTATGGTTTCGCCGCTTGCATTTTGAGTAATAATATTTGGGAGTTTCAACCTCAATGCCTTGATTCCAATTGTTTGTGCCAGATTGAAGGACAATAGTTTTCGAGATTTCATTGATTGAAAGAATTAAGATTCTGGCATATATCATAGTTTCCCCTTCTCTCAGATCAATTTCTAGGGTTTTCCCTATCACATCATCGATTTTTGAAATGTAACCCCCCGACCAGTATTTAAATGGTAGATTATATAGACGTATCCAAAGTGGATCGTTTCTTGGGCGAAACTCCAAAGGATTGAAATTTTTTTCCCACTTCTGCAAGAAAAGGTGAGATGATCCAAACTTCTAGAGCCGGTTATCCAATATTTGGTCTCTTTCCAATTCACTTTTAAGTACGGCCACAAAGAACCCCCTGGAAGGAAATTGATGGTCGGGTCCATGTTCCAGTTTTGCATTACCCATTCTCCAATTTCCTTTCTTGAGAACCGTTTTCCCATAAACCTCCCAATAACTGCCTTTTGCTCCAAGTATTTTGCATTGTTTTGTAGAAACTCTAATATGTCCACCCTTATTTTCACTATAGGCTCCTTTACAGCACTGCCCTTGCAGACATTTCTTTCCTAATTTGCTTTGTCGTCATTGCCATCTTCTTCCTGAGTTGCAGAATCCACTCCCCGCTCCGCCATCCTTTCCGGGAGAGGCAATTTTTAAATAAAAGATAAATTTGTTTTTTTTCTTTAAGAAGAGTTGCACCTTTTAGAATGGTCGTGATTTTTCAAATTTATATCCTTTTAAATGAGTTGCAAATGACGAGAAGAAATATGAGTTTCATAACTTTTTCTTTTATATGTGAGTATTAAATATATTTTTAAAGATTTTATTGATGGTTTTTGGATTCACGATGTAATTATGTAAGAATGTAAACGTATATGCAAATTTTTAAATTCTATTTCAAGAGAGATCTTGTATCTTATCAATTTTATTAACTTGTTAATATACATACAACAACTTCTCTATATTTAGTAATGAAAGAACTATGGCTTGCAATTTAAAATGAAGACCTAAAGGATGTTCTTACATGTTATTTTGAACTTGGTCTTTTGATTATCATTAGATCATATCTTTTTTATATACATAATAAAAATCTAGACATATAAAGATCAAAGATAGATATGAGATAATGGTCTATTAATATGAGTATATTCTTTGTGTTTATCATGGTGATATTTAGAAGGAATAGGTTAAAAATTAACTAATCATGCATGTGATTTTACCAAAGACAATTGCACTACTTAGTCTAATTATAAATTAATATACACCATTAGCAACTAAAACAATGAAAATGAGATAATGAATTTTAAAATAATGGAAAAATACACCAGATATATTGCAAAAATGACCTTCCACATGTATCGATTGAGCATAATGTTTTTTCCCATCAAGTTCTATATATCTTCTAGTAATAACCTATCAAAATGATTAGAATAGCCTATCCTGCTCTAATACCATGTTAGAAATTAGTATCTTAGGATACTAATCATTATAAACAAGACATAAAATAAATAAAATGAGAATCATACAAACATATAATTTACACATTACCCATGATATACATGGGGAAAACTCTTTCGAGTAAAAACCCCCATAAAACATTATTTTATTAAAACACTTACAATAATGGTCTATTATAACATAGACCGAACTTGGGGAACATTTCTCCATACTTTCACATGGTCAATAATACCTCATGTACATCTAGTGATACAATTCACCATCGATATCCAAATTCTTCACCTATCAAATGAGAGGGAACCTCCTTAAATATAGCACAAAGGATGGAATAATACCTTAAGGGGTATTAGTCACACCTATTCAAAATAACCATTCATAAATAATTAATAATCTAATAGTTATTAGACTATAACTAATTTTAAATGGAATATGCTTAAGAAAGCATATAATATATATAAGGTTTAATAACCTTATATTAGAACATTATATAAATGTTATGTTCTAATAATTTTTATTTGGATTTTACTATTTGATAGTTTTTATTAATATGGGGAGATGGGAGATGATTAGGGTACGTAGGATTTTTATTAGTACTTGGCATTTGGTTTAGGATTATAATTTTAAATTTGGATGAGGGGATTTGAGTTAGCATGACTAATTGAGATGCATGAATTCAAATGATGAGATGAGGGATTCAACCTTTGGTTTGCAAGAGGATTTTAAGATCATAAGTTTGGTTTATTTAAAGTATTTTTTAATATTTTGGATGGTACAGGTTTGATGGTTTTGATGTTTTCAATTTTATGGGTGATGCATGATTTTGACAAGAAAACACACCAAACATAAGAAAAACCTAGATTATTCAATTAGGTGTGTGAATGATTGTAATCCCATCAATATTCCTTGTCCAAACATGGAGTATAGGGCCCATGATGAGGTTCTAACCATTTGTATCACCTGAGATCACTAAATGGTGTAAAGGCAGAGGATAAATGACCTACAAACCCATTTCCAAGGGTACATGATAAGTAAATTCTTGGGGTTAACCATTTATAAATGTATTACAACAAAAAAATATTGATGGTTCCTATTTAGGATCCATTAGGTTTCTATGAAATAATAGGGTACACCTAATGGCTTGATGCAAGAGGGTAACCCACTCCCCTCCATCACTTTGTAAGTATTACATTTCTTGTAAGCTTAGCCACAATGACAAGTGTCCTCCCAATGGGAGAGTCTTTTGATTCTCTCCCAAATTTGTAAACCCTAATAGAACATGAGGGTTTAGTTCATCCCCTTGGTGATGGAATGTAAGGTGGGTTCTCTAGGAGAAAGAAATACCAAGTGCTTTTGATCTCTAAGATCACTTTATAATGTGAGGAGAGAGCATATACAATTGAATCTCTTAGGTTCTAAGCTAAACATAAGAGTATAAATTGATAATTTTGATCTCCAAGATCACCTTTTGGTTCAAGGAGAGAGCATATACATTAAAATACCCCCACAAACATGATAAACCAAAAATTGTTTTCCTTAAAAAATTAAGTGTGTAATTATACTAGTAGAAAAATAAGAGTTCTTGGATAATCGAACTTACAACAAACATGTTAATTAGTAGTTTTTCTAAGGTCTTGTACGTATGTGTTATTTGGTTTTTACTAGCAAGATCAACCTACAATTAACATGAAAAAATTGAGGGAAATTGATAAAACATTAAAATTTAGAATGCAAACATAGAACACACACATCAAACCAAATAGAAATGATGAAATGAGGATTTTTATATATGCCAATCATAATAGGTAGGAATGTTGATTCAGAGTCACACACTTCAAAATATAATGCAAATATGTTGAAACAAACATCCATGTAATAAAATAATAGGGGCTAATGAAATCCTTCAAAAAACCATAAAAACCTACAAATTTGAGAATGGTGAGTGATGGAAAAACATGTTAGTGTATCAAGTAATTGATGAAAGTTAAAAAATATGTAAGGTTAAAAATGACTAAAATGAAGGATTTGTGTCTAGGAGCATATATGCCAATTTGAGAAGTGCACATGTTTCAGTATGATGGAAGTGTCGATGCAAGAGCAAATACATCAAAATGTGCTAAGGGTCAAGAAAACCCAACTTAAACCTATAAAACAACTGCTAGTTTGAGCCCAAAATAATCAAATGGACATGCAAACATAATAGTAGCAATATTTATTGTAAGTTGATAGAAAAAAAATATATATTTTTTTAAAAAAGTTGAAAATGCTAAATGTTTATATATTTTGCGTTCTAACAATCGATTAATGTTAGAAATCCGAAATAGATTGAATAACCCAAGGAACTTTTTAAGAGAAAATCAAAGTTACATAAACTAGAAAAACATAAATAATGCAAACTAGAACTCTGAGAGATTATGCAATGGCAAGATGAGTTTATATAGAACTAAGGAGAGGATGCCAGTGGCAAATCAACCAATGATAATTGACTGCCAATAACCATCAACATTAAATAAAGTGATGAAAAAGTAAATACTCCACACTTAAAATGTGGAAACAACACATCACTTTATCTCTTAGTTATTAAATGAGAAACTCACTTTATTAATATAAGTAATCTTAATAAATGTGTAGGGAAAACTATAACTAAGGGTAAATAGATTATCCCACTAGGAAAATAAAAACCTATACTAACACCCCCCTTAAGCACAACTTAGGAGGATGTAAAAGATGATGGGTCCCAAAAAATGAGGCCATGTTAGGTACCCGTGTGCATATCAAATTTCCCCCAAAGAAGAAGCCCCCAATAAATAAAGAGAGAACACCCCCCATAATAGAGAGAATAAGAAAAGGACTAAGTAGCCCTCCCAAAGAGGACACCAACCGCACCCCAAGAAAATCTCGCAAATGAAGGAACTTCCTCTTAGTGAAGAGTTTGGTGAAGATGTTTGTAGTCTAATCTGATGTTGGATAGTACTTGAGATCAATGATCTCTAAATGAATCTTCTCTAGAATGTAGTGCATGTGGATCTCAATGTGCTCGGTTTGCTAATGATGGTCTAGATTATGCAAGAACTAAATCACACTCTGGTTATCACAAAATATGATTGTGGGCTTCCAGAAGGGAATGCCAAACTCAGTGAGAATGTTCTGAAGCCAAATGACCGTAGTAATAGCATTAAATTCTCCTTAATACTTAGCCTTTGTAGATGAAAGAGCAATAGTAGGCTACTTCTTGCTTGACCAACAAATTGGACCAAAACCAAGGGAGAAGCACTACCCTGAAGTAGACTTGTGATCCTGATAATTTCCTACCCAATCTAAATCTGTGTGTCCCACCAAGTCAAAATCCATGTTCCTTGCATAGTGAATCCCATAATTGTGAGTACCCTTGATGTAGCAAAGAATTCGCTTAGCTGCTTTCCAGTGCAACTCATGTGTCTCTTCTAAAAATTGAGAGACCATGCCTACAACATATGAAATATTGAGCCTCGTATGAGTTAGATAGATGGGACTACCAACAAGTTGTCGATACAAAGTGCCATCCACCAAGGGTGAAGAACACTTAGTCTCAATTTTGACTCCTGACAAGAATGAAGTTGGCACAGGCTTATAATCAACCATGTGAAACCTATGGAGCATATAAAGTGCGTACTTAGGCTGTGTAAGAGTGATACTTAAAGAAGATTGAGTGATCTCAATCCCCAAGAAGGAGTGCAATAAGTCAAATTATGACATCAAAAATTGATCATGAAGGGTGGTTTTCACTACCCGAATGGTGGATGAGTGACTTACTGTGATCAACAAGTCATTGACGTAGACAAACACGAAGGTGTGAGTATCATCCCACTAAAAAATATAGACATTAGGATCAAAATTGTATCAAGTGAATCCCACTTTCACAAGGAAGGATTCCATCTTGGCATACCAAGCCCAAGGGGTTTGTTTGAGGCCATAGAGAGACTTTTGAAGATGACACACAAGTGAAGGATCTTGTACAAGCTCTTGTGGTTGCTCCATATATATCTCCTCCTGAAGATAACCCTGAAGGAATCTCTCTTCACATCCATTTGATGAACTTCCCATCTATGTGTTGCAGTGATAGAAAGGACAAGTCAAATGAAATTCATTTTGGCAATTTGAGCAAAAGTCTCAAAGTACTTAATCCTTGGAACTTGGGTGAATCCTTTGGCAGCCAAGCAAGCCTTATGCTTGTCAATGAACCCATTTGCTACAATTTTTTTCTAATAGACCCACTTGCATCAAACAAGTTTCCTTCCATTAGAAAGTGGGATAAGATCCCAAGTGAGGTTCGTTTCCAAGGAACTGAACTCTTCCTGCATCATTGCATCCCAATCGAGGACACCAAAAGCTTCTCAAAAGTTTTATGGATCAGAATCTATAGAAAGGAAGACATGGAGCATCCTGAAACTATTATCTTGTTCTCCTATGATCTAAAGGATCCCTTACCCAATCCCTTGTTGATTGCACTATTTGAAAATCCCAAAGAGGCCCTATGATCGGAGAAGGAGGAGATTCAGGAGGAGAATCATCATCCTCAGAAGGTGGATCATGTGCACCCTCGTCAACATTGTCATCATTTGAAGTGGAGAAAGAAGACTCATCATCACGATTGGAAGGATTATACTCCTCTAAAGAACTATTATCATGATGCAAGGAATCCAGTCTTATGGTGGTGGGAGAAGTATGGAGAGAAGAATTGGAAGGACTCTCCTCAAAATGAATACTCCTCTCAATGGAAAACTCATGTGTGGTATGATGGAGAAGCCTGTAGCCTTTGACATCATTTGGGTATCCAAGAAATATGCAAGGCTTGCTTTGCAAATCCATAGACTTGTGTTTCTCTGTTGGAATGTGGGACCATGCACTAGAGCCAATGTCACATCTCAATTTCATTTCTTGCATTTAATATTGTTGAGTTTGAAATATTTGAAAATGGAATTATCATTTAGTATTTATGGATTTGATAAATGCAATGATACATTTAAAAAATGAATATTTTGCAATTTTATGATTTAAGAGAATTATTCCATAAAGATTATTGGTTAAAGGTTACTGATAAGTGGGAAAGTGCAAAAATGTGTGTATGTAGGAGCAAGTTGAAGGACAAGAACTTGATTAAGGCAGGGACACTTAGCCAGATGAAAATGGTAAGCAAGAATGGATTCTAGAATCTCACACACCATAGTACACCATGACATCTGCATTTGTCTATAATTGATAAATATCATTTTTGATTGTGTGGAATCATAATTTGGTGAAATAAGCAATCTTGTGAAAGAAATGAATTTAGTGAATCCTTGTCTTACCCTTTCTATCTCAAAGTTTGATATAAAATGGTATTGGAAATGCATTCTATCATATACAATTATCATGAGAAGAACGATTGTATTATTTGTTCTTTTTGACGAACTTGAAAATAGGCTTTTGAATAAGGAAATGGAAAAAAAAGGAAATAGGTATGCTTGTGAATCCCTACATAGAAATAAAGATATGTATATATATATATATGTGGGTGAAACCATATATATAATTATATATATACATATATATATCTACATATATGTATATATATACATATACATACACTATGTATGTATGTATATATATATATATATATATATGTATATATGTATACATATACATATACATATACATATATATGTATTACCATGGGTTATATATACATATACATACACTATGTATGTATGTATGTATATATATATGTATATATGTATACATATACATATACATATACATATATATGTATTACCATGGGTTATATACATATATGTAGATATATATATGTATATATATGTATATATATATATATATATATATATATATATATATATATATATGTATATATGTATACATATACATATACATATATATGTATTACCATGGGTTTTAATAATGAATTTGTGCTTTAATTCGTAACTCCCATAATGAATGGGATAGGGGTTGATCCCTCTCACGTTAGAAAGTAACTGACAATGCTCAAAAATAGAGGGGAAGTGGGCGGCCAAGTGAAAGGAATATGGAAAAAGAGATTAAGACCACTATCTCCAAAGATAGCAAAGGAGATATTCTTGGTTAGAGGGGGCGAATTGAAGAGACAATCTAGCAAAAAATAGGAGAAGATCATGGAAAAAGATCGACAAAGAAAGGGAAAAAAATGAAAGATTGGGAAGTTGTTGCTAATTTCTATCCAAGGAAAAATCACCAAGAATCTCACAAGAAGAGGTAATTTGAACCTATCTCAGATGTTTCTCTTTTGAGTCGAATGGTTATTCATTCTTATGTGCTATTTTGAAATATCTTGTAATTTTTGTGCCCTTATCATGCATTTTTCGTGGCTCTATAATCTTGTATCTGTCACTATTAGTCCACCCAATGTTGATCTATGTTAGGTCTGTTTGGGGTCGAGCCACTATGATGAGCTCGTTATTTGATATACCAAGCATGCATAAGTATCGGGTTAGACACTCGTGACGAGTTCCCACCCACATGCTACATTTTCCTTGTAGTCATGGTCATTTGACCTGACCATTGTTGTTACGTTTCATTTATAAGAAAAAACTATGTCTTGTATATTCATTGTTGCTTATTGTCTTGTATGGTGTTCGGCTTATACTGTTTCAACAATGCTCTATGAGCGTCTAGCTTATGCTAGCTGAGAGATTTATATCATTTTGATACTTTGTCTATCAGTGAACATGTGGCATTCATCTGGTACCATGTATGTTGCACCCACCATTCTGGTGTGGTAAATGTGGTGACTTGAACCCTGCTAAATGCAGGGGACGAACAATGTTCTCAACGTTTCTTTTAATTTATAAACTTTCACCATACTTTGTAAAAGAAAGAAGATTAAGAATGATGTTATTGTTTGATGGAAACTCTCAGATGAACGTTGTTAATGTTCCATGCATGACAGTAATGCTTGATGTTATTTTGTGTTACCAGTGCTTGGCTATCTCAGGTCGTGGTTATATTAATCATTTGAATCATCATACAAGTGCCTAAATGTATATATATTTATATATATATACATGTATGTATATACATGTTCACTATCGTTTAATCCAATATTTTAAATTAGAGTCAAAGAACAACTATACTCTGTTTCTTATATATATGCATTTAAAGGGTGTTTTCATTGTATTGTGGGTCAAACCATGGCACAATAGATATCGGGTAAAATTAATGAACTTTAAGATAACTAATGTCATGTTATCATTTACATGATAACATGTTTATCAACACCCTTATGTGGAATATCTTTATTGATAAAATAGAGCAACCAATATTACAGTGTTCTGATTTTTTTAAAAATAAATATTAAGGTGGTGAATCTAAACTGAACAACAAATGGACATATTGGCAAGAAGTAGAACGAATATAGAACCTAGTTTGTATCAGATTGAAGGGTACATATATTATATTTAATCTATTTATTTCTCTGAAATTGAATACTATGGATGTTGTAAATCAACCATGTTTCATTTTGAGTTGTTCTCTAGTCCATATGAAAGACAGGCGACTATGGAATTAATGTTTCATTTGTATCTTAATTGAGAATAGTTGTTATTGAAAGATTAAATGGAACATTTGAATGAAGTTGATACTTTTTTCTGAATATGGAAACCTGGATGTAAGCAATATTTTCCCTTAAATATTCAGAATGTATACGCATATTATAAACTATGTTATTTCCTAGCATATATGTGTACATGCATAAATACTTCATTTATGCATGTGTACATACACGTGGTATACCTTCTGATTTCATCTTGATTTACTCATTGATTAAGATTGTTTAATTTCAATTGCAAAGAAAGAACTGTAGAAATGGAACAGTGTTGAATTGTAATATGAATCTTAATGGAAAGATAGTTAAATGATGAATAGATGATTGGTTATACTAGAATTTAGAAGAAATACTTGTTGATGATATTGAAATGGAATGATACAAAAGTACTTGATAGATTGTAGCACACTGGAATATGATGCTAGTAGATGGTCTAGAAGGGAGGGATACCCCTTTGTTATGATAAGCTTTTCTTTCAGGAATGGGTGCTAGAGAGTGTAGATTTGCTTTTCCAAATCTAATTTAATTTACATTTTATGTAGCATGAGCTTGGCCAAGCTTTGCGGTCATTTTTATTACGAAACAAACTGTTTATTATTTATCCTCTCTCTGTTGTATTTTATTTACCTAATATGGAACTTGCATGTTCTAATAGTAGATAGAAATGCATGTAGTAAGGCACACAGATTCCACCTTGGAAATTGTATCTCTTGCTAAGTGTTCCATGCAAGGTTGGGTATTCTTCGATGGACTGAAGAATTCCGGGGAAGCATTGCTTTGTGGTTGGGTGGGAAAGCACCTCAACCATGTTCTTGTCCACCAGTGGAGGTGAGCTTTCATAGAAGAATTTCAATGGAATTCTATTTCATGTACTTGTATCGTAAATGTAAATATTGTATTGACTATGTGGCGATTGAATGCCGAGTCAAAATTGTACATTGACTATTGACATTTGGAAATGAATATAATTAGATTTGTTATTTCTTTTTAATTATGAACTTGAAATCGCTATGTTGGAAAATAGCTATGGGATTTATGTCTTAATTTTATATTCATAATGTCAATCATTAATTTATTGAAATTTAGTTGGGCATGTTACATTTGGTATTAGAGCTTAGGGTTCAACTCTAGGCCTATGAGCCTACCATGGTTGGATTAAGAGATAGTAGACACTTAACTAGAATTGAGTTACCTAGAGAATAACCAAATCTAAATTGGTTGCATGAAGTGGGAAGGTCCAAGTCGGGAAGGAAGAAGGTAAAGACCATTCGGGCTTCAAAGAATCCAGTTGTTATCAAAGAGAATCCCAAACTCGAAGACCAACCCGAGATTCCTGATGATGAAACTCTAGCACACACCCTCACACATCTCAAATTGGAGAGAGGCAAAAATATTGAGGAGTCCAAACAGACTCCTAAGACTAAGAAACCCTACACATTTAGAGATTGGTTGATAGGATGTAGACCTCATGCACCTCTATTGACTAAGGAGGAGGAGTGACCGTGTGCACACCTTGCCTCACCCAAGAGGGAAGATGTAAATTTGGATGAGGATCTAGAGGATGTCCTCTTTCTGATAATGAGGGAACTACTTAGCATGGAAAACTTTTGTAAATAAGGATTAATATAAATCCATATTTAATATAAATAAAGAAAGTCTTATTTTTCGTTGTTGATCAAGAACAAGAAACTTGAAGACTTGTCTTGACGTGAATGAACGTGTATATCTCTTTTAGATTACATGTTGTGGACGTGGCATTTGTAGATGAAATTGTTTAACGTAAAACCTTGTGTTAAGATATGCTAAATGTGACTGTGGCACAGGTTGAGTGTGAGTCACTATGGTGACCACTAGACAAGAAGCGAGCAGTAGCAGACAAGACAATGGGCCAAGCAAGAGGCTAGACCAAATCTTGGAACTCCTGAACTAGCAAGAATCCCAAATGGACCATTTGGAACAAGAGGTCTGAGGGATGTGGGAAGATCACGAATGAGGTACCCAACCAAGGAGAAGGGGCTAAGGGGATCACAATTGGGGTCAAATTGAGGAAGAACTAGAGAAATATCTTAAAAAGGTAACACCATCGAAATTCAATGGTAAGGCCATTAGAGATGGAGCCGAGGAATGGATTATAGAGATGGAAAAATACTTTGGACTCCATAACCTGTTAGACCAAACCAAGGTTGCTTGGGCTCCATATCAACTATCTAGAGAGGCAACTACTTTGTGGGACAACGAGAAGGTGCTAGAGAGGATACTTTAGCTAAAGAAGTTCACTTGGGAGAAATTTCTCCAATATTTCAAGAAGAGGTGGCTACCACAAATTTTCTTTGACAAGAAGATGATTGAATTTTAAATTTTGACTCAGGGTGGTCTGACTATAGTACAATACTGGGAGAAGTTTACAAACTTTCTCAAATATTTGTTGCAATATCAATCCGATGAGCATTTTCAGATTTGAAAATTTATATTAGGATTGAGGTCCCCCATGTTGGAGCTGAGGTGGACCTCCATAATCCCCTTACAGTGGTAGAAGCTTTTGAAAATGCCATTAAGTAAGAATAGAAGTTGCAGCAGTTGTCCAATCTCTGCAAGGGTTCAGACTTCAAGCCTCAATTTAGAAATAAAAAGTTTTGGAAGGGTGATGGAATGGAGGGAAATAAGTCTCATAAGATCATAAATTTGAAAAGAGAGAGCGACCCTTCGAAAAAGGAAGAAGGCAATTGTGGTGGAAGGAATAAAAGGGCTAATAGGGGCAACAACAAATTTGACAGTAACCAGACAAACTTTAAAGAGGACAGGCTTGGAGGTCAAAAGGACCACGTGACGAGTGTTACACTTGTGGGGGAGACCATTATGCATCTAATCTCCCTTAGAAGTCGAAGTCACAAAAGGAAGGAAACCAACAGCAAACCCCACAACACAAGATCCATGCGATAGTGGATAACAGGCAAGCAAAGTACCAGGCTTCTCTGATATGATTGATGGGTAAGCTCTATGGCTGAACCATTTCTATTTTGATATATACCAGAGCTACTAAGTGTTTCATAGATCATAGAATGATTTCTAAGCTACCCATTAGATCTGGATATTTGGAAAACTCATGGTCAGTCCAATATGGAAATTGAGCAAAGCGGGAAGTAGATTCATGTTTCTTTTGCAATGAGTTGGAACTTCCCAACTTCCTGACCCAAGTTGACCTTTACATGGTACCTCTAGGGTCCTACGATGTAATCTTGGGAATCAACTGGTTAACTGAGCACAAATCCATTGTAAATTGTGAGATTAAGATGGTGAGTTGTCTAGATGACTATGGATACCCGATTGAGATTCATGGGATACAAAGACCCCTGGAGCTTCGGCAGATCTCACCTATGTAGCTCGAGAGAGCTCAGAGGAAGGGTTGTGTCATATATGTTGTGCATGTCATTGAACCTGACAATGAGAAACCATACCTAGATGATTATCTAATTCTTATGGAATTTTGAAATGTGTTTCTCGAAGATCTCACTGAGATGCCTCTGAAGTGAGAATTTAATTTCTCCATCGATCTAGTGCCAAGAGTCAAGCCTTAGTCTAAGGCCTTGTACAGGTTGACCACCATTGAGCTTTATGAATTGAAATCCTAGTTACAAGAGTTGTTGTGTAAAGGGCTTATTAGGCCCAATGTGTCGCCTTGGGGAGCACTAGTTATCTTTATGAAAAATAAGAATGGAACCTTGTGTCTGTGTATTGATTATCGAATGTTGAATAAGGCGACCATCAAGAATCAATATCCTCTCTCGAGGATCAACAAATTATTTAATCAAATGAAAGGAGTGTCAATATTCTCAAAAATAGATCTCAAATCTGGATATCATTAGTTGAGAATAAAGGAGGAAGATATTCCAAAGATTGCTTTCCGAACTTGTTATGGACATTACAATTTCATTGTTGTACAATTTGGATTGACCAGTGCACTCATAACCTTCATGAATCTTATGAATAGTGTGTTCCAAGACTGTTTGGATGACTTTGTCCTAATATTTATAGATGACATTCTTGTTTATTCCAAGTCCATTGAGGAACATGATCGACACTTGAGGATAGTCTTATAGCGTCTGAAGGAAAATAAGATTTTAGGAAAGCTATCCAAATTATTGTTTTATTAGGACAGGGTGCACTACCTAGCCTACATTATTTTAGTTGAGGGAGTCTCTATGGATCCCAAGAAGACAAAATCAATTGTGGAGTGGCTAGCACCTCAGAGTGTGATGGAGGTGTGAAGTTTTATGGGCCTTGTCGGGTATTATAGAAAATTTGTGCAAGGTTTTCTCAGATTGCAGCCTCGATAACATCTCTCCAAAAGAAAGGAAAGAGGTTTGAGTGGATCGAGAAGTGTAAACAATCTTTCCAATTCCTAAAGAGAAGCTCACAACAGCCCCAGTGCTGACTATACCTGATCCCAATGGTTAATTCTCAGTGATCACAAATGATTGAAGAGACGGTGTAGGAGTAGTGTCAACGCAAGATAGGC
This sequence comes from Sequoia sempervirens, assembly GCA_007258455.2. Lineage (NCBI taxonomy): Eukaryota > Viridiplantae > Streptophyta > Pinopsida > Cupressales > Cupressaceae > Sequoia > Sequoia sempervirens. Next base: position 123,959 of record VDFB02259279.1, read on the forward strand.
AAGTGGTGGCGTATGAGTCAAGGAAGCTGAAACAACACAAAGTAAAATTATGCACCACATGATTTGGAATTAAAAACTATAGTGCATGCCTTACACATGTGGAGGAATTATCTTCTGGGAAAGCTGTTTGAGCTCAAAACAGATCATTTGGGATTGAGATAAATCTTCACTCAACCAAACCTCAATGCACGACAGAGGAGATGGCTAGAATTTCTTAGCGAGTATGACTTCAAAATTGAGTATATAAAAGGAAAGGAAAATGGAGTGGCAGATGCTCTTAGTAGAAGAAGAAATTTGACATCCATGAGCACTACAAGGTCTAATTTAAGGTAGCAGGTGACGCGACACTTGCAAGGAGATGAGCATTATGAGAGGGTGAAAAAGGATCTAGAAAAGAATCCAATTGACCATCAATTTGATGGGTACGAGTTTGAATCAAACGATATATTAAGATACCAGAGGTGGATGTATATTCCAGACTCTGGAGAGCTTAGGAAGCTTGTCTTAGAAGAAGTCCACAATGCACCATATTCAAGAAACCCCAGAGTTACAAAGATGATCATAAAATTGAAAAACTTGTATTATTGGTCGAAACTCAGGAAGGACGTAGTGGAATATGTAACCATATGCTTGGAGTGTCAGCAAGTTAAGGCTGAGCATGTGCATCCAATAGGGCTCGCTTACCCTCATGATAAACCTGAGTACAAATGGCAAGTGATCAACATGGACTTTGTATAGGGGTTACCTCTAAGCAAGAATAAACATGATTTCATTCTAGTAATAGTCAATAAGTTGAATAAGGGGGCACATTTCATCCTAGGGAATCTTAAGGATGGATTGTTGACCTTGGCCAGGAAATTTTTCCAAGAGATCTTCTACTTACATGGAGTGCCAAAGACCATTATATACAATAGAGATACATGGATGACATCAAGGTTTTGGACAACCTTGAATGCAACATTGGGGACCAAGCTAAATTTTAGTTCAACCTACCATCCTCAGATCGATAGGAAAACCGAGAGAGTGAATCAGGTAGTAGATCTCCTTCAGATGTACTGTACGGGTCAGTAGTATAAATGGGAAGAGTATGTACCATTGGTATAATTTGCTTATAAAAAATCCCATCAAGCATCCTTAGGTATGGAACCTTTCGAGGCCCTGTATGGGTGAAAGTGTCATACTCCCATCAGTTGGGACAGGTTGGAAGACATGATCATAGTGGGTCTTGAATTTCTAAAAGATATGGAAGAGTAGAGAGACTCATCAAGAGTAGACTGAAAGAGGCAATAGATAGACAAAAGAGCTATACCGACAGAAATAGAACTTGTAGACAGTTTGTAGTCGGGGACAAGGTCTTTTTAAGAGTCAAGCCACATAAGAGCTCTATTACCTTTGGGAAGTCATCCAAGTTGGCTCCGAGATATGTGGGCTCATTTAATGTGTTGGAAGTAATCAACCCAATTGCATACAAACTTGCTCTACCACCTACTCTAGCTCGACTCCATAATGTGTTTCATGTTTCTTTGCTTAAGTCGTACTACCAAACACTCGAAAGTGCTTAACTGAGGTTTTTCGACCAATCCAAGCTTGAAAAGGTATTACCCCCTTCACAACTTTGTGAGGAACTCATTTATGGATATAACACACACAATTAATGGATTATTCCCAAAAAGGTGGTACTAAAGACAAAGTGAATCATACAATTAGCCATTTATTTCAAGGATCAGTTCTTTCATTCTATAACTCTATTCTACTGAGGACTTTAGGGAATTGTATGTTGCAAATCAATGCCTTCTGAAGCACAATACTGTACAAATCTATGGTTGACATTTCCCCCCCATTATCTATATGCAAAACTTTGATGTATTTCCCAGTTTGTTTCTCTACAAAAGCCTTATACTCCAAGAATGAATCAAATAATTCAAACTTATATTTGAGAAAATACACAATGGTATACCTAGAAAATTCATGAATGAATGTCAAAACATGTCGGGCTTTACTGGAAGATGACTATAGAAATGGCCCTGCCAAATCACTATGTACCAACTCAAAAAGACGCGAGGCTCTCCAAGCTTTGTATTTGTCAAATTTCTCTTCAACATGCTTGCCAAAAATTCATCCTTGACAAACACCATCAAATAAATGAACTATACAAAATCTTGGAACCATGTCTTGTTGATCAAGCTGCTACAAGTAGTGGTAGTTCAAGTGGCTAAACTATTGATGCCACAAATTACTCATATCATCTAAATGAGTGGATAAAATAGACAAAAGTGGATCAAGATTAAAGCAAGAGAATAAATAAAGACATGAAGGATGATCTTATTTCCCAAGTGCAACTATAGAATCATTGTGCAACTAACAAATCACCATTGAATCAAGAGTAAAATCAACCCACTTGCATGTACTTGTGAGAGTGATTTGATAGATTGATAGGAGATTAGTTGACAATGAGGGCACATAAAGAACATCCGAAAATTTTCCATTCCCCATATCACCAAAGCCTCTCCCACACATCTCAATAGGACTGTTGTCACCCATCATAATATAAGGCATAATACATGGCTCCAAAGATACAATCTTGTCCTTAGAAGAAGCCATGTGGTAAAAAGCACAAAAATCAAGAACCCAACTAGATGGTGGAGAAGAAACTTATATAAAGGCCTTACCCTTTATTTTCCCCTTGTTGTTGTATTTGGCCTTGTGAGACCCCTCATTTGAACATTACTTGATGGAATCAGGAGCATTGAGATTATTCTTTTCAAGAATGTGTGTCAAGTGATCTAGTTGTTTCTTCAAACATTTGTGCTCATCATGACCAGGTCGTTTATACTAGGCACATCTGAACTTCTCTTTCTTAGACTTGTCACCTTTTGAAGACGAGGTTTCATTAGCTGCTTTTGGAGCAACTAATTTCTAATCCTTCTTCTTTTTGTCATTCTTTTATTTCTTATCCTTATTTCTACTTTGTTCGTGTTGTTCATTTGTGTCATGGTTGGAAACCAAGGCATGTGACTTAGAAGACTTACAATTTGAATTAGCTTATCTTGCTCTCATGTGAGAGAAGTGGAAAAATATCCAAAGATGGCATGGCAAATTTAGACCCAAATGCATCCTTAGTAGCATAAAAGGTACAAAGAAACACTAAATATTCAAAACTTGTCTTAGAGAGAATGCTTAGAATCAGTTGTTCATCTTTCTTATCAATTCCACATTGTTGTAGTTGTAGCCTTAGTGATTTCAATTTGGTGAAGAAATCTTGAATTGTGTTGAAGTTGCCTGAACTTAAACTGATTAGTTCATTTTCCAACATATGACCCCTCATAGAATCTTGAGTGTCAAAAATAAATTCTATTTTTCCATATTTCACTTGGAGTATTCAAAGATTCAATATGAAAGAGCAAAGTAGAAGATACAAAAAAACATAATGCTCCATATGCTTCATCACATCTATTAAACCACTTAAGATTTTCTTCATCATTAGTAGGTTTAGTTTTTAATCCCATTGAACTAATTTATGCAAACCAAGACTTCTTAAATGAATTTCCATTTTATACGTCCACTAAAAATAGTTGCACGTAGTTAGAATAAGAACTATTGTTTGAGCCATGATGAAGAGATGCAAAAGGAAGTGCAAAAATAAAGTGAACACAAGAACACCAAAACACCCCCACCCTTTTCATTAGTATCAAAAAACACCCCCCAAATATTGTAAGGTTGGAAATTTATAGTTTAGTGCGTTTACAAAGCCTTTTCCAAGATATAATGCCCAACAGGTTCAAAATAGCCAAATTATAAATTCTAATATATAAAATGAACCCGAGACAAAATATGGAAAAATTAGCCTTGAAGCTATGTAGTTCTCTTCACCACCTTTCCAACGCTTATTCATTTTTAAAAATTAGAGCACTGGGGCAAAAGTTATGACTTATTGAAAAAATTAACAATAAACAACTTCAACCTAAAATATTTGGAAAAAATGGAAAAAATCTTTTAAGTAGCTATGTGGATAGAAAGTGCTTGCCTCCAGCTTTTCGATGGTATCTCATTTTCAAAAATATAATATTGTCGCAAAAAGTTATGCAAGTTTTTTAAAAAGGACCGATTTGGCCTATTGGAGGGCCTTATTGGCATCTTGGTGGTTGTTGGGCAACACCACCAGCTATGGTGGCCATTGGACAACGGTTGGGTGGAGTTGTGGTGGCATTGTAAAAAGAGTTAGCGATTATCCGATTAATTGTTGGTGGGTTGAAATTAGCCAGTGACTTAAGACAAAATTTGGCTGTTTGAAAATGTAATCACCTGCTAGCGGTTGTAAACCTTCGTAGTGTTTATTTTTGCAGGTGGCTATCAAGTTGTTGGCTGAGCAACTTATAGTTGTTGCCCCTTTACAAAGTGCTTAGGATTTTATTTATTTATTTTAATTTTAATCATTTTGAAAAAAAATGCATGACGTACAAATTAAAGCACTAGGGGTCGTACAACCCTCTTGGGAAATGTTTTTACCTCGACAACTCTCAACACCAAATATGGGAAAATTTTATGTCAAAATTCATCTCCTTGGCCTCTTGAAAGCAATGACAAGGTACTTTTTGACCAAAAATTCTCCTATAAAAACCTATTTGCTAGTTCTAAGCTTCAAACCCTTGTTTGCAACTATGTCAGATGATCTCCAATTTGAATGAAATGAAAGCCAATCTTGAATTTCTCGAGCCTCATGAACATGTTGGAATAGTAAAAAATAGTGCTATTATAACCATAAATGTTGCAATCACCCAAATTTCACAAACCACATATGCAATATGAAGAGGTTATTAAATCTTTGCAAACCCTTTTTGATTCTATAGATCGTCCATAATGTAAGAAAAGAGCATATGAGAGTTTACAAGATTTTTAGATGAAAATCTTAGTCAATTTGGAATATAAGAACTTAGATTTCTCAAAACAACAGATTTAATACCATATTATAAATTTAAAATAGAATGAATAACCAAATGAACTTTTTAAGAGAAAATCAAAGTTACATAAACTAAAAAAACATAAATAATGCAAACCATAACTTCGAAAGATTATGCAATGTCAGGATGACAAAATTGCATTAAGAGTTCCCAAGATGAAAAATACAAGCTAGGTAGTGAGTTTATATAGAACTAAGGAGAGGATGGAGGTGGAAAATCAACCAATGAGAATTGACCACTAATAACTACCAACATTAAATAAAGTGATGAAAAAGTAAATACTCCACCCTTAAAAGGTGGAGACAACTCATCACTTTATCTCCTATTTATTAAATGAGAAACTCACTTTATTATCCTGAGAAAGCTTAATTAATGTGTAGGAAAAACCTATAACTAAGGGAAAATAAATTATCCCACTAGGAAAATAAAAACCTATACCAATAGTTAAAAACAATTGTTTTTGGTCTTTGAGGCTTATGGGAAAAGAATATGGGAACTGGATGTAAAAAGATTTGGGTGGAATAAAGGTGTGAGTTTTTATTCGACCTTATGGTTGCTCATGATAGCTCATAACAAGTATGTAATGTTGGCAAATTTTTGAAGTGGGCATGATGAGGTGGTAATGACTCGTATATTTATCATGGGATATGTCATCATCAATTGGGATATGAAGTACAAGGATGGATTTCCCATGAATTTGAACTTGCCTATTACCATGAAGATTATTTATAAATCTAAAGTGTGCTTTAATTCTAGTCTCTTTGAATGTTGGAAAAGGATTGATGGCATGGGTGACTTTACCAACCTATATAAGGATGATTTAGAAAGGACGTGGCTAGCATACAAGTTGACAATTTGGCTTCACCTATTAATTCCTCTTTCCTAGGCATGCTTAATCAATGATCTTTCAATTATCTTTATCGATGATTTAAAAGATTGCTTTTAAAAATCCTCTCCCAATTTGAGAAACCTTGCTAGTTTTATTTGCTCAACTTTGAGAATTGGAAACATTTTATTCTATTATCTACAATGCAACCACCTAGTAAATATTTGCATTATGGGTGGTGACAGAGTGCAGATGGAGCTTGGATCTTGAGATGAGTTTAGAAATGTCTCATTGCTTTTGCTTTGGAATATTTGTGTTGAAGGTGGTTTGGCTCCATTTATGGAGAGCCTCAACGGGCATGACGAAAACTTGTCTGTGCAATTCGTGAGTGCTTGGGATAAAAGGTAGGTTAAAATAGGAGGCATATCTTTTGAAGTGAGTGAAGATGTCATTACCCAAGCTGCAAGATTATTTTGCAATGAACAAAAGCTTAAAAGACATAAAAAGGTGTCGGATATGGAGAGCATGAACTTGTTCTTCGAGAAAGATGAAACCCCTATCAAGTTACATGTGGGCTATGATAGGGTGAAGCTACCTCAACCTTGGGATAATGTATGCATTTTGTTGATGAAATACATAACTTTGGTTTAGGGCATTTCAAGTGTTACTATTTCTACCACCTTCCTCTCTTAAACCATTTTAGGAATAAGGTAGCCATTAGTTTCCCCTTTTATTTGCTTTCTTCTTTGGAAGTGTTGGTGAAGGAAGCCTTGGATATGGTGGCCAAAAATCCTGATAAGCCACCTATCCCACTCGACTAGGGGCTTATCCTTAGACTCTATCACTTCCACCTAGCCCTCTACCCCCCAAAGCCCGTTAGGGCCTGTCTTATTTAAGAACCCTTGCTTAAAAATCTACCTTCTAAGAAATCCTCAGACTCTCCTTCTGAGAATTCCAAAATGCCTCCCTCTAAAGGGAAATTGAAAATGCCTGCCCATAATTTAACCCCCAAGATTCAATCCAAAACCCCTAATTTGCAACCTAAGTCCTAAAAAACCCCCAAAACCTTTAACCATATTTTTTTGGGGTTAGTTTTTATGATCTCAAGAATGACCCCTATAAAGGGTTTGAAAAAAGGGCTAACACTAAAACCCAAAAACCTTGTCTATAAAAAGATGAAAAAGCCCTTGATTAAATTATATGTTGAAGAGGTTAAGTCTAGAGATGAGGAAGAGGAGAATAACACCAAGACTACTGAAAAATAAGAGAGAAAAAGGGAGCCAAATTTAATCAAAGAAGTTGATATCCCTAACCTTAGCGTCTGGAGGTCCCACAGATTGGTGGGTCGTCCTATCCCCAACCTTACTGTGGATGAGATTTCTAGTGATTCAATCGAGGAGGACAATAAGGATGAAGACTACAACAATAAGGAGGAGAAGGATGAGGATACAAATGTGGAGACTGAAGGACCTAGCTATTTTCTTGAAACTTAATGCTATGCTGGCTTATTCAAAGGACCCAGATATCGCCATTGTTGAGGTTCACCCAAATGGACACTTGATCTAAGTGTATGAAGATGGATGAGGATGTTACTGATCTGATGGCTCAGGTGGATGGTCTAGAAAGAAAGCCGACTAGTATTTCATGCTTCACCTTGAAGGTCATCCATCACTAGGTGACCACTCTTGGGTCTATGTTAAAGGATGAAATCAAAAATCATAAAAATGCTAAAGGTGTTAGCATAAGCTCTCACAGTTAAGACATGTTTAAGTTCCTCAAGGAGGATTGGGAGAAGCTTTCTATGTAATTTGGTTATCCTTTTGTTTATTTGTTTTTATGTTTTAAAAACTTTAATTTTCTAATAATTAGCTGTCAATTTGTTGACTCTAACATGTGGCTGAGACTCATCATTTTTTGCTAAACTTTCTATCCTGTTGGGCCTTTTGTGTTTGGGTACAACACCTTGTAAATGCTGCTTATCCATCCAAAAATGCTAGGGATGGAGGTGCTGATTTGTAGAGTGTACATTTTATGTAGAAGTAAAAACATTGATTTGAGAAGCAGACATGTCAAACTAGACCTATGGAAAATTTATAAGGGGTATCATTAAAAACCAAATCAACCTACACCAAATACGTTAAAAAAGACACAAATCAATTCAAATACTATAAAATCCTATTTTTTTTAAAAATATCTAAAAAATACATAGAAAATTGGAAATTAGATAGGTTTAAGTGAAAATGTTATAGCAAGGGTAGATATGTTGAATTGTGTCTATAGAAAATCTAAAAACAAGGTTGGATGCATTGAATCAACAACTTGTAGCTTGTAATTCACAAAACACTTCAAGAAAAAAGCTAGTTTTGGGTCTCAACAAATGCACCAAAATGTGTTTAATTGAGATGTAGAACATAAATTAAGCACTCAAACATATGCATTTATATCTTATTGTACACCTAATTGACACCTCGTTTGAGAAAACTAATGAAACAAAAGGATGAAAGAAAATAAGTGCTCTGTCACTCACAACTCCTTGCACACACAAGATGTGTGTGGTTGTGCTCCAATTGATTTGTGCTTGATATATGATTGTTCAAATTGACAACATGAGTTTACAACCCAAGCTCTTATAGAATGGTCTATTTATATATTTGAGGGATCACTTGGAGGCTCCTCCTCTCTTTAATCCTCTCAAACATCCTCAACCATTGATTTCTTCTATCAATGTTAACCCTTAGTGCACCTTATGATTGGTGCACTTGAAGAGAGCTAAGGTCAAAGGGGTTTGGATGGTCAAGATTATCTTAAAAAAAGGATGAGGATAAAAGTTGACCTTTTTGAAAATTCTTTTTTTTTAGAGACATATGAAGGGTTAAAATTTTCTAAGAGAAATGGATGGAGGAGATTGAATGAGAGGTTTTGGCAGGGAAGTGGAAAGCATGGGATACATACAAAAATGACATGTGCAAGTTTGACCATGGTTAAGAATGCATAGGATTGCACAAGTAGATTTATTAGTTAACAAATTGGTTAAAGTCAACGAATGACTTGTGAGGGAATTGAGATAATTAAATAAATTATTTGTATTTATTTAATTTTTGGAGGATTGTGATACGAAAGGTGAACTTAATTAAATAAATATGAATTTATTTAACTAAGGGTGGACTATAGATGAAATGGGGGAAAATGATTAATCAATTAAATGCATTTGGATGGTCAATATTGTCTAGGGGAAAAAATGGCAAGGAAAAAAATGATCTTTTTGAAAATTCAGTTTTTTTGAGACATGTAAAGGGTTAAATTTTTCTTAGAGAAAGGGATGGAGGAGATTGAATGAGAGGATATGGTGGGAAAGTGGAAAGCATGGGACACATACATAAATGACATGCGCAAGTTTGACTATGACTTAAGTATACATAGGAATATTCAAATATATTTATTAATTAACTAGTTTAAGTTAAAGTCAACTAATGACTTGGGGGGAATTGAGATAATTGAATAAATTATTTGTATTTATTTAATTTTTGGAGGATTGTGTATGAAAGGTGAATTTAATTAAATAAATATGAATTTGTTTAACTAAGAGTGGACTATAGAGCAAATGGAGACAAATGATTAATTAATCAAAGGGGTTTGGATAGTTCAAATTGTCTAGGAAAAACGAAAAATGATGAGGATATAATTTTTTTGGAGACGTGTAAAGGGTCAAGATTTTCTTAGAGAAATGGATGAAGGAGATTGAACGAGAGTATTTTGTGGAGAAGTGGGAAGCATGAAACATATGCATGTATGCTGTAACGACCCAATTCTGCGTAAATTAAAAACTTTCCAATTCTCACTTAAAACATGTAAAAGTAACATATAACAAAGATAATACAATAAAATTTCTTCCTTTCTTTATTGATAAACACGTGCAAGTTACAATATGTTTTCTCATGAATTTCATTTTCATTGCAAATATAAATCAGAGTTAAAAAGTAATACAGTTACATACATAGCTTGTAAGCTTTTGCACAAATAGAAGTAAGAAGGTCTAGGAGTCCTTCCTTTCAAATCTTGGTACATCGGCCGCTCGCTGTGGAGGAGAAACATCACTCGGGCGCTTTTCCGCCAACCACAGACTTATAATGCGGTCCCCCGCATGATCATTTTGCAATGAACGACCCTCCCTTCGAAGAAGAGATTGGTAGGGTATCCTTTAATGATTACCAACTGAGCATAGTGTTGTGTCCTACTCAACTAGAACCTTGCTATTTCACAATCTCGATCTAGTACTCGGATCACAATGAACTGACAGTGTAGTCTCAACTAGCTCACATCTAGGTAGATGTCGTACCTTTCACTACTTTGGCCAAAGTATTCTCATTCAGTACTTCGAATGAAGGTCATCTATCATAAACACTACTCAGGGCCGATTTGCCTTTGGGCTACCTTACTCTATGCGTAGATCATGTCCTTCAGTGGGTTTAGTTTACCCCAGACTTCCTACCTCAAATGGTTTACTGGAAATGAGTCTTTAAGCAAGTGTTTACTATCCTATCTCCTGTTTCCGGAAATCCTTATCCTAGGAGAGAAGCTTCCTAATGTTAACCTAATAACACAAGCCAGGAATACACTTGGTATTGACATCATTTCGTTCCTAGAATTTATTACATATTCTACGTATTCTCCATATATGGAGATCATACAAGTTTAAAACTTCAAACAATTGCATAACCATTTATTACTACCAATCAATCATGACACACAAGAAACAGTCTTGTAATGCAATGCATACAATTTCCTACTATTGCATATAATCAAATTGAGTCCTTTCTTTTCAAAACCCCAATTTTCTCCTAAATCCCTCTTAACCACATTGAATTCCTTCTATTCAAAATCCCAATTCCAATTTAATCTTCTTTAACTAAATAGAATATAACGATTTACATCAAGCTATCTCCTTTTGCTACATTGTCGTTCCCTAACCCTTACCCATGCATAAAATGAAATCCCTTTAAACCATTATGCAATAAAAGATTATCAAACAACAAATGACTACTAGGAATAATTCATTATTTTCAGCTCAATACAATCAGCAATTTCAAAATAGTAAAGAAAAGCAACTTAAAGTTTTAGTCTTTAATTCAGAAACATGCCTGTATAAGCTCCTTTCCAGTAATCCTCTACCAGCAATCTTCTATTATTGATCACAGCCAACAGTTTCCTCACTCAGAAATTCTCCAAATAAAGAATGTTATCAACTGAGAATACTCAACTCTCACTGAACACTTTGAACAAAATAGAAACTATAACTCACACCCTAAATTCTCCAATTGCAGTGCATTAACTCTCTAAAAACGTCAATGAAGAGAAAACCCAAAGTGAATTCGAATGAAGACTTTGTGAAGTATTTATAGGCCACATTTAGAACAGTTTCCCCATTTCTGGGCATGCAACTTGACAGATTACCATGTTTACTAAGTCAAAATGTCACTTGTCATTCTTGCAAACCCTCAGTCATGTTCTTCCATGATGATTCGACTTCTTTGGAGCCAGAAATCGAAGAATATTTCAACTCTATAATAAAAACGCCACCTACAGCCACGTTTTGCTGCCAGGCGTATAAATTTAACCTGATATTATTGCTGCGTCCTAGGTCAAGTTCCAAATCGATCCAACACAGAGGTTCATTGTTATTTTCCTGGTTTAGAGCTTTGAAAATGTCTTCCTTCCTTTCCAGCGGCGCAGGAACTTCAGGAACTTCCGCCATTTCACGGGAGAGTTTCATTTTTATTTTCATTCATTTCCTTTAGTTCGAACTTTTCCAAATATTTCCTTAAATGAAATTTGATTCTTTTCAAATGTATTTTGTTTATATATTAAATACTTCATATGACAACCTTTTAATATTTAAACTTCCACATTTTACAAATTACGAATTTCCTTCTTCCATTTTTAACACTTTAAAATATAAAATGCGAATTTCATTCTTTGAAATTGAAATTGTTTTAATAATTTCTATTTGCATATTTTATTTATTAATGTATTATTTAAAACATTAATATTTATTTATATATGAACGTATTTATATATAAATAAATATTAATTTTAATATTAATACATTTAATTAATAAAATATACAAATATATTATTATTTATATATTCTTTATGTATTGATATATATATATATATTAATAATCACCTTATTAATATATATATATTTATACATAAATATATATTTAAATCTTCTAGATAATAATACTAAATATATAATTATATTTAATAATATACATATATACTCGTATACATTTTTATTTTTCAAAGTACGTATACTGCGAGTCAGTAAGCATACTTTCATCATATGTACCCACGTATATGTGTATATAGGTGTATTATTAAATTCAAAGGCTAAGATTAAACATTATTAATTTCACCACAAACATCAGGCGGAATGTGTACATATATATATATACCTGTGTATACGTATGTATGCGTACATACATGTCGACACATGTGTACGAGCATATCCGTCTGCTTGACATACACATGTATTGATATGTCTGTACACATAAATACATGTTCACAATGTATAGATGTATGTGCGTTCCCAATCAATCATTAACTCATAACTTTCACATCATTCATACTTGGGTCATGGTATAGCAAGTCTGATGTTTAAACAATCACATCTCCTAAAGTATAAAGAAGTGAATTTAGAATCCTTATGGTCAATAAACAAGCCTATGGATGACTTATCGTTATCTCGACAAACATACTTGGCTTACTCAATCTATAGTATGTGTGTGTATGCTCAATTTGGTAATTGTTACTGTTTACCTGACCAAGTTCCTCCCCGAATGATGTCTCTCCTCTGTCCAGAGGAACAGTCTTCGTACCTGCACATCATGACATGACACCGGCAGTCATATGCTCATAACAAGGTAAAAACATCTCACAAATTAGAATAACATTATTCCATAATTGTTTGCAATATTTAATCAAGACAAAATCATTTAGAAGTAACAATCAAATGAAACCATCATTTAAATAGGACTCATTCATTTAATAACGAGATCAACCATGTTTTATTCATCATCAAGATTCAAACATTACAATCAATTGCCCTATACAATAGTAGCTATAATATTGGGATGTAACATATGCCATGTGTAAGTTTGACCACGACTTAAGAATACGTAGGAATGTACAAGTAGATTTATTAATTAAATTGGTTAAAGTCAACTTATGGTTTGATGGAGAAATTGGGAGGAATTAAATAATTTGTTTGTATTTATTTAATTTTTGGAGGATTGTGATATGAAAGGTGAGCTTAGTTAAATAAATGTGGATTATAGAGAAAAGGGGGACAAATGATTAATTATGTAAATAAATGATTGCCATTTATTTAATTAATGCTAGAAAGACGATTGAGAAGGTTAATTAAATAATTGACTTTATTTAATTAATGTTGAAGGTGATAAAATTAGGTGTGTCTAGGATGTAGACTATACATCTCACAACTAGAAAAAAATAAAAATAAATTTATCTAAACAAATCATTTACATGTATTAAAGACATAGAAGATTGAAAAAAAAATTATTTCCATGAGATTCCACATCATAAAGAGACATATGTTCTATCTAGTTACAAGAGAAAAATTTGGAACACTCACATCACCCACTACAAAGGTATTGAATAGCATTGACTTAGGGTTTGATTGAATGCCATGTCACCACTTCATGACCCAAAATCAAGATTGAAATTACTAACTAAAGTTGGTGAATTGAAAGCTATATTTATACCCCTAATTAATATCTGTCATCATGACTTTGAAAAGTCCATTGAGATTTATGACCCGCAAACCTTTGGAGCTCAAGCCAATGTCTTATGGAATTCCATGTGATCTCCAAAAACCTAATCAACAATATCAAGTATCTAAGCTTCATAGAAGTTATTCCAAAACCAATGTTTTTACCATAGTAGAGGGCAACACCATCCTACCTAACAAGATTTGATATATTTGGCTTTTAAGTGACAATTAGTATTTGTGAATTTGAAGTGACATCATGTAAAGGGGGAAGAAATTATAGAGACTAGTACCTATAAATTCTATAGCGGGGAAGTCAACCTAAAGTGGTGCAAAGTTTTGATATAAAGAACTTTAGAAATCAACTAAAACTCTTACTTTAGGTTTTGCTATTGGACACGTATTAAAAAACAAAAAAAAGTCACCGTCCAAAAAAATTAGATTGAAAAGTTAAAAAAAAAGGACAAAACTTTAGAAAGAAAATTAATTTTTGGGACACAATTCCCAAGGCAAATTAAATTAATTGAAAAGGATGCGGCCAAAACATTCGAAGATCCCGATTCTTATTTTTATACGTACAGATTCTTATACCTTAATCTCTTTAAAAATTTGATAGCAGCTAATAGAAATTGCTGTTTGTATGTAGTTTGGCTCTAATGATGCAAGGCATTTATCATTTACCTAAATGCCAATCTAATTGACAATGGGCATGGATATTTAGGAAGGACTTTCAGTTCAATCCAACGGTGTGGATCTCCTAAAGATAACGATATTCAGGGACTGAACGTTAGATGAAAAGAGAGACGACAAGAGTTTAAAGAAAGCCTACCTAGAAGCGAATGCAGGGGAATAGAAGCTCAAATTCAGATAGGCGCTATTCAGATAGGCACTATTCAGATTCTTCATCTAAATTTGCGTCTTGATCAGAGTTAGTTAAATTGGGGTTGGATTCTGTGATGAGAGATACCTCACGTTTTCATTGCTCTAATTTTTTCATTCGTTCATCTTATACTAACTGATTGCTGCTGTAGCAGTAAAACCTCTACTGGGTTTTTGAAAGCTATTTGCTTTTCAAGCAATTTTAGCTTTGCTGGTTTTGGGTTGTAATGAAAGAGAGCCACATTCACGCTCATGAGGCTTCATCCTGCAGGGCTAAATTGATTTTCAGAGAAATCAAAGCATTAAATCATGGGAACGGGGACGTGGGTGGCATTCATCACTTCCAGACAATGGAGTTTATTCATGCGAGTAGTGAGAGGAGGTCAAGGAAAGGAAGAGGGGCATGCTGGGCTTCATTGTCTGAGAGTGTCTCTGTAAAGGACAAATCATCAGTAAGTATGAACATTGCAGAGAACAAACCAGATGTGAAAGATGTGAAGGATGCCAGATGGCATAATCCTACATTTGACCAACTCATGAAACATCCGTTGGCATTATTGGCATTTATACCCAAAGACGTGTCACTGTTTATAGCAGGTGCAGCAGCTGGTGCTGCTGCCAAGAGTACTACTGCACCTCTGGACAGAATCAAACTTTTAATGCAGGTGGGTAGAACGTTGGGCACAGATATCACTGAAGTTTCAAATAGTTGAAAGATTCAATTCTGCTGTTTGTAAAATTTGTAATTTTTTGGAAGCTTGTAGAAACACAAATTTGGAGTGACTGCATCATAAAGCATGGACTTCGACTGGCTTAATACTAGGTAATGCCTAAGAATACCTCACCATTGAGTCAAGTCCTCGTTAGCAGTTAACTGTCATTTCGGTATGGTTTTATATATTTTAAAATTGCCACATAGGTTGAGCAATGTTGGAAGCAAACTAGGCTGCCATGGCCACTGCCAGTGTCTTTACCTTTAGGCTTACAAGTTCAATATACCCAAACAGTAAATTTTGATAAAAGTACATGGTTACCTTGTTGGTTGAATGCTATTAACAATAATAAATATTGACTGTTCTCAACGATTGGTCTGATAACTTTTTGGTTCATTATGTTATTGCTTTAGCCTCTAGGTCCACGCACAACTACATTGGTGGGCTTTGACTTTAGGAATATCATTAAATTCCTCATCGTGCTTCACTGAGTAAAGATTTCGGCTTGCATAACCATAGAAGGGTACACGTAGTAAATGGTTTGTTTCATCAAAGAAGAGAAACAGACTTTGAGGATGTGGTCCCATGGAAGGGGCTTGGGCTCCTTTGTTTATTCTGACAGTCCCATGGAATTGACAAAAATACAGCTACAGGATTAACATGAACTTTTCATGTAAAATAGTAGCCTTACATATGTGGCTACAAGATTCAAGCTGGCTTTGGGAAAGGGTGACTGGAAATCTCCCTCACCAGCTTAGGAACTTCTATTTCTGTGGCAGCTTGTCTGACGTTGATTTTCTTTTTGGAGGATAAACATCTAAAACCTTTTTTTTTTTTTTTCTAAGTATCTGTTGGTATTTGGTGCACGAAAAATCAATCTTGTTTGGCTTAGTGTAAAAAATTGAGGGGTGTCCATTCTGCCGAAGTGTCTCAGGACTCAAATTCAGCCTCATCCCTTATGGTATCAAGCCTTTGCACTTGGGAATAATTGATCCGTGGTGGGCTCATTGTGAATCAAGCATTCTCCCCAGTAGACCAACAGCCACTTAACTATAAACGTCTTTTTTAAAATTGTAAGTTTTAAAATATGGACCATCTATTTGCTTATAGTTTTTATAGTTTATCATCTAAAATTCCTCACTTCCACCTAAAATTTCTAACTAGAAAAGAATAAAAAAACCATGGGGACATTTGCTGGAAAAAAGCTCCTAATTTTTCTAGGCAGCACCTGCTGAGAAATTTTAGCTAGCCCCCACTGAACCTCCTTCCAAGGGAGGCTTTGCTTTTTTTGATTTGCAATAGTTGGCAACTAGGGACATCCTATATTGTGTAAACTTTCAGTGGTATTTTCATACTGATTGTACAGTGCACCATTTATGGTCAGAAGGCATACACAGTTCATTAGATATATCCACATAGTTGGACATTACAATTTATTACTTCATTATCTTCATGCGTTTAATGATGTCCTTCAATTGTTGTAACAATGTTTGAGTTCTTTTACACTTGGCTCCCACAATCTGATTATTAATCTTTTCTCTCCGACTTATTCATGAGTCTGATTGTTTGCTGTCTGCAGATAAATGTATAATCACAATATCTATACTCTATAGTTTAGCATTCTTTTATATGATTGTATTTTGAGATTGGGCATTACATATTCAATGCATTAATTTGTGTATTATTTCACTGCAGACACATGGAATAAGAGCAACACAAGAAAGTGCACAGAAGGGGATTGGTTTCATTGAGGTAAGATGCACTCTCTGATGACCTCTTGTTATGCTGTAATTTTTGTTCCATATCGTTATCTATTATTCTATGTTAATTTCCAGTTTCTGCGATATTCAATAGCAAAGATTTAATGGTAGGCATGCCAATTTTTATATCACCACAGCATTGTTTTGCTGTTGATGCTACATTGTGCTTTACAATTAATTTACAATGGTTTTCTTATTCTTCAGTTGCTTGTATCTTTACTGATAATCTATGTTTGGGTTTCCTAAACAAGCTATAAGTTTACTAAATCGTCTACAACCTTGTGAACTTATTAACGTTTGAGTGTCTTCTTTTCAAATTTCTACATACTGTATTATGGCAAAACTAAAGATTAAAAAATTAAATCTAGTAATTGCAAGACAGATTTTATGCTCAGTGATTTCCTGTCTAAGCTTTAATGTGGAGGTCTCTTAGGATCCATCTTAGACATTTTATCGAAGCATTAAGAGAAGCATGCTTGTATTCCTTGGAAAAATCAGGGAAGTTCCATTCATGTGGACTAAAATTTCTATGGTAACAATCAGGTAAACTGTAACTAACTTATGAAGATACTATCAGGTAATCTGTAACTAACAGAACCATAGAAAAAAAAATAACGTTTTGGAGGAATACTATCATTTTTCCCCCAACTAGCTGATTTTGCCATTAAAATTTTCACTTTTTAGACCAGTTAGATACAGATAAATATTACTTGTTCTTTTGATATTAATAATTATTACATATTTTTCATTGGATTGCTAATTACTTACATGAGCTATGTCTCTTTAAATATTAAGTCGAATCATGCTTATTTGTACTGAAATGTTTGCCAGTGATAGTTTTTGTAATTGTATGCCTTTCTTGAAGCACAAAATTTTGTTTGTCATGGTTACAATTCTGGTCTGACAGGTCGTTTTGGCTCCTAGATATGTTTAATCTTCCATTTTCATTGATCTTTTGCAATTAGTTATTGTCCTTATCTTGTTTCTTCTTTCTGTTTAGAAAATAAGTATATTTATACGAAGAATAGAAATGAAATGTCAACAAATTCATGAGAAAAGTAAACAAAATATTCATAGAATGAAGATAGGATGCCATATATAAATGGAATTTGAAGACAATTGAGAAATACTGCAGAAACAAGAAGCACTCATGGGAAGGAATAATTTTTTATGACAAATACTGCTATTGCCATGTTACAATTGGAGGAGATATAAAATATACTGTCAAATGATTACTGAACCAATTAAGAAGCACTTTGGGTTTTGCTTTGCTGTGATGTTTGTCATCCCCTATGGACAATTTTTTTAAATCTATAAAGTAATAGTTATTCTATGTTTGGGTTCCAGGCTATCAGAAAGATTGGAAATGAAGAAGGAATAAAAGGTTACTGGAAAGGAAATCTCCCTCAGGTACATAAAATATAAAAGCCAATCATATATAACCATTATATAATAATTTGTCATTTTCGTGGATTATAAGAAGAAGCATATAGAAACTGCGAACTTAATCTTGTTGCTGCTTGGTGGTGATTTGCTATTATGTCAGGTGATACGTGTAATTCCATATAGCGCTGTGCAACTATTTGCCTATGAATTTTACAAGGTATTTTTTCATTGGATATCTTTATCCTCGAAGAATTATTAGAGAATTTGAATACACATGGAATGGTATCTTAAGTTGAGTATATTGGGAATGTTTTGCATAAATCTTATTTATACTTCACTTCCTGTGGCAATGCTTATGAGCCATTTTAGTTTTACTGTAACCTTATGGTATCTCTGTTATTGTTTGCATTGTAATGTGTCTTTTCTGTTGTTAGAAGAGAATATGAAAGTATAAGTTGCCATGACTGAATATAACAATGTATATGATGACCCTTGCAAAAATTTACATCCTATTCACCTCCTCAAATGCATAAATAAATGCCATGGATCCATGCTAGCTATCTTGAAAAAAACAACTTCCACAATAAATCCATAAAACAACCACCTTTCTTTCAGCATCTCAGTAGAAATAATTTTGTGCTTGTTAACAGTGTCGGTATGAATCCTGTGTCTGGATGATCCATTATCATTGTGGACTAGATTATGTGATGTGCACATGTCATGATCTGAAATCAGGTATTGCATGTATGTTTGTAATGCTATGTTGTCATGTGGTCCACTTTTTGTTAAAGCATGTGTTTGTATAACATTTTAGGACAGATTACATAAAAAAATTTAGTACATTGGGTTGCTACTGTACAGAAAAAAGAACAAAGCAGACAACCAGTGCTATCAACCTATGAAATGAGGAAGCCAGGGTGAGAAAAGAACGCTCACTTGCGTTAGAGCAAACCTCTGGTGGAGGAGGCTTGAATGCTCCTCCATGACGCGCCGAACACCTGCCATGCCCGCGCCTCGAGATCCAAACCCTTATGGGTTTTTCACCATTTGGGATGATTTTTTGATGATCTAAGTGTGATTATAAGTGTGATTATATTTGTTTAACTTGTGATTGTTACTGAAAAACTTGACAGGCATGATTATTGGTTTATATTACGATTTTTTTGACAAAAAACTCAGGCTGTGAGACAAGTTACAATAACTTACAATTTATCACAAGTTTATTGTGATTATTGCTTCTATTTTATACCATTATGGTTTCGAAAATGTTTGGAATAGTGATCATATTTGGGGAGATGATTTTTTGTAGGCACACATATTATGACATTATGTGATCATTTATACATTTCTGCCAGAACTTGGGATTGCTGGTGAACATATATAGAAGTGTAAGATTATGGTTATAATTCTGAAAAAACCATATGCCTCACTCTTTACTTTGATGAAAAAGAGCTGGAAGAGGTGCAATCCTATTAAGACCTAAGTTTGGATTTCCTTTGTGAAAAAGATAGGAACTATTGCACTGGGAAGAATTAGTTGAGGATGGAGATCGTAGTATGGTTTGGAAAATAAATGTGAGGAGGAATTCTTTGCATTAGAGGAAAATAATTTTTTTTTGATTTACAAGTGTCCCTGGTAATCTTATATGAGCATAAAGTTTGGTGTCATTGAGATTTGAAATGAAATTTTATTAATTCCACACATGACCTAGGTATATGGGACCTGAAAGTGCAAGTTAATAACCTTCTTTCCAGATTCTTTGATAGCAGGAATAGTATGATAAAGAAAATCATGTAACACTTTGATAGTTGCTACAATCCATTGGGACATTGGGATCTTAGTGGAAGGTAATCATCACCACCATCTGTGTTTTTTTATAAGATATCCAATTATTTCTAGCATCTTTTAATCATTAATGATTTTATTATTTTGTTTATTTTAACTATGATGTGATGCAATGACCAGAAATAAATTCAAGTCAAACTAGGTCAAAAACCCAACTTCTTCTTCTCTAGTTGGTGTATGTTGGCTTTGTAGTTTTTGTCTAAATTTAGTCTCGTCTGATAGAGGCAACCAACATGACATCATTCTGACTTGAATTGCATTAATTACTTTTGATAGGTTAATTAATGACCCATTTTGACCAATTGTTTGAAATTCCAAATCCTGACACAAAAAGAAGGCGGGGCAGGACATAAGTATTGTTTGACCAGCAAAGTGACTGTTGCAGCCATGTCGATCAGATCTGATCTTAGCATTGACCTTTTAGTATCTTTGAATGGCATTAATATTGAGGGATTTGCTTTATTGACTAATGCCTTGGACTGCTTTGACCATTTCCAATGAATTAATCTTCTGCATTTAACTTACTAAAGAGAATTTCACCTGAAAATTGTCTCTTTGACTGGCATTGCTTTTTGGAATAGCTGTTTGATAAAAATTCGTCTGAATATTTGGTTTGACTAAGGTTTTTGATTGTTTATATGAGAGTTTCAAAATGTACGGTGACACCCTGTATGTTGTAAGTTGAAACGCTATTAATGTATTACTTTGAGTGAAAGTGTTGAGATCCAATGAGATAGCAATAGTAGAAAGACAATAGCATAACAGATTGGAATTAAGAATGATGGCTGAAGTAGAAAAACTAAAATAAGATAACTGAATCACTTCAAAGGGTTAATCTCCTAAAAGCACTAAGTCAAGAGATGATTTCATTAATGATGACTCCAAATGAACTTCTACCTCCTATTTATGCTGCCATCATTATGTTAGGAATTTAATACCTCATTAGCCTGACCTAACATAAAAGGAAAGTATAAGAAGCTACTTGAATTAATTCTAGATTCATGCACACTGCAGTTGGCTGCTCTATAACTTAAATAAACAATGAAGATGATAAGATGGGTAATAGTTAGGACATGACATGCACTTTGATTAGATATTTACTCTTCATGGAATATCAAGTCTTGCACTTGCGGGGATGATTTTGTTTGGATATTGCGTGTATTTCTGAAAAGATGATACCTAGAACCCATGATTTGTAGTAGTTCCAAGATATTTGGGTATATTGATGAAAATCCCTGGTAATAATGAGGTGATTGGCTCTTCGTATTGATGAAAACTCATGAAATCCCATGATAGTTAGGTGATAAGGTAGTGGGTAAAACCCATGTGTTTGGTACCCATATGAAACTCCATGTTTAGACCTCCTTTCATGATATAATTGTCAGAAAATCTTCAGTGTCATATCAAGTGCAAGTCAGTTATTGTACTGCCAGTCAGAATTGTCAAAAGTTCTTGTCCTTGGCTTTCTCAAGCTAACAATTTTGTAGGGAAAAACTCTAAACTATGAAAACAATGGTGATGATCCAAGACAGATCAGAGAAGGAAGAGAAGATCAGCAACATGTAAGAAAAAGAGCAGAATCAGCAATATGGAGGCACACTTTTAAGTGGATTTAACTCTTATGAACCCTGCCCAAATGTCAGCAACATGTAAGAACAAGAGTAGAATCAACAAAGGACAATCAGTAATATGGAGACACACTTTTAAGTGGGTTCAATTCTCTTGAATGCTGCCAAATGTCAGCAGAAGATAGCAATCATGCCTATCAGAAAAAGGTGGACAGCTGGAAGTTGACTCATTTCTTGTGTGGCTAAGTTACCAACTTTCTCTGCTGAAGCAGTTAAAAGAGGGCAGAGATCCAGAGGAACTCTGCTCAGGAGAAAAGTGAAACAATTTTAGCTGGGAAATTGCTTGTATTAACAAGAGAAAAAGATTACAATATATAGAAGTACAAAGCACTGAAGAAATTAATGAAACCAACTACCTCTACCTACAGACATTTAAGAGACCAACCA